>JAULCD010011230.1:0-12940 GCA_032361085.1 Calliostoma canaliculatum | reverse complement strand
CTTCAGTATTTACAAGATCTAATCTTATTAAGATTAACAGTAAGTGCTTGAATGTACCCAACCTTAATGTTTTCACATTAGACCACTCTCATGGGCTGAGTAGGCTCAATGCTTAATTAACAGTGACCCCCGTCCACTGATCAGTGGCCTCTCACACTCTTGTTTCACGCATTAATTACCTCAATAATTAGGTTATGTGGGAAAATCTTAATTAGGCTAGGTGGGATTCATTAGGTGAGAATTTTAGGGATTATTTGGCCTTGGTCTGTGTGCTGTTTCAGCTTTGTTAGTGTTTGATATTTTATGTTTGAGTCGTGGTGACATGTTGATACATTGACATTTACTTAACGTTGACATGCCATTGGAAGTAATACAATAAACATGTACCACTGGTGGGGGGGGGAGGAACTGTATAGAAATTATTCAGCAGATTTTCATTGGTTTGAAGAGATTTCCATAGGAAATCTCATCAAACCAATGGAAATCAGCTGAGTAATTTCTATAGATATAGTTTCTTGTGTATTAAACTTATTATGAGCTGGTCATGCCTTCGAATATGTACATAAACATTAGGCCAATTAAATTGATTTTGAAAGTATCAAACTGGTTGCAACAACTCAACTTAAAAAAATAAGTGATTTTTTTAATGTACATAGTTTACATTTGTTGGCATTTGTGAACAGATCTCTTGACAAGTGAAATGTACGTTTTCCCCTTAAGTGTCATTCACATATTTGCAACTAACACTGTAAAAATTATTCGTTTCCAAAGAAAATACACCTTTACTGTGCTTATTCAACTTGAGTTGGATTCACATAACCAAATGTTGTGTGCAAATGTATATTTTTGATTGCTAGTTCCCATTTTACTGAATGGTTTGGTTTACAAATGCAAACATTGGTCTAAACTGTGCATTAATATAACATTATGAAAATAACATTGTCCACAAGATGTTACAACGAGTCAATTGTAATAAGAATTGATTAAAAAGGAATGACAAAACAACGGCTGACAATTCGGTGATGAAGTTTTACTGTTACCTGTTTAATCACTTACACCGATGTTGCCAACTGTGCACAGTTTTGAACGACTTGGTCATTTGTAAATCCCCCCAAAACGGTGATAAAATGGCCCCTGCTATTCGTCAGAGGCATTTAGAAGTTGGTGTTCAAATACATGATGATAACTATTATGGATGCCAACTTTTTCTTTTCATTAAGTACACAACGTTCCTGAGCTTTTCCTTGCCCCTTCGTCACTTGCTTGCTATGGCACCGCTTTAGAACTGACCTAATTTCTTTAGGCAGTGATAGGCTATTCCATAGGCAGGGGTGTGAAAATACCATTGTTTAAAACTTGTCCACGGACAAATAAACAGACAAAATGTATTATCCGCAGCTAAACTCTACTTGTCCAAGTTAAAAAGTTAGCCCTTACGGTGCTCAACTGGGGTGGATATCACTAAAAACATTACCACCTTGTACAGTTGAAAAACGTTCCTGTAATAATTTAGTGTTTTGGACTTTTTTAAAACTAAAAAAGCAAAAGACACATTCACATTAAGCTTGTACTAACATTTTCAACTTGTGTCCATGACCAAACAACAAAATGTAAAATCCGACAATCCCCTAAACAGCAAAAAAACACATCTACGGTATTTGGTTATTTTATGTAAAAGGAAATATTGAACGTTTTTGAAGATTTGATCTGGAAAAAAGGCCTGTCTTTCCTGAGTTAAACAATGTATAGTAATACCCCCCAAAATTGTTTTTAAATAAGAACTCCCTTAGTATTACAACGCGTATCTACATTATTTTTGTTTATTTCTATGCTAGTTTTGTGTAAACATTGAACATGATTTTCAAGATCTGTTTCTAAAAGGTTATTGATCCTTTTTATAGTCAAATTTAATTGTGTTTCTATCGTAACCAATCATTTGCGACTAGCCAGACCCGGATATTTCCGTGAGCCGCACGGTAAGGGTTAAATGGTTCTCAAAATCTATGTAGCAAAAGTCATATAAACAATACTTGGTTAAAATATTTATCAGGTTATGTTTTAAATTATTAAACGTTTTTTTAAAAGCTCTCTCGAAAGTAAATACAGAGGACAGACAAATGAGATAACGGCTATATTTTCCCTATTATATACCGTGGTACAGGTATCTCTTTTATTTAAAGCTTAATTTGTTTTATTTTCGATCGCGTATTTTTTCGTATGCTCTCGCAAACTGAAGAACTGTTGTCTCGTCGAAATGGCGGCCAACCATCATCATGCCGACCGGAAGTCCTTCACTGAAACCAGCGTTGATGGACAGTGCTGGGTGACCAGTGCTGTTGAATGGTGATGTGTTCGTCATCATACTCTTACCAGCTAGCATTTGTTCTGTAAAGGAAACTGGGAACATTAAGAATCCTCAAAAATATTTTTTAAAAATTCAAAATAGGTTGTGTTTGGTTTTAATTCCAGAGCCTTGTTACAAAAAGCTTTTGTATAGGCCGAGTCACACTAAAGCAGCGCGCCAGCATCAGGCCCTTGACCTAAATTAAAATGAAATGAAATAAAATGAAATGAAATAAAATTAATAACAATCAACACTAACACCGACGTGTTAGTATGTTGTCGTAATGATATCATTGATGTTGTAATTTTGGGGAGTGGGCGTGGCTGGCGCACAGTGTCAGTATGGCCCGGCCTTGGACTAAGTTATATTTGGTTTTATTTTAGCGCTGTAGAAAGACTTATTTGTAAAGCTTTATTTGAGAGCTTTATGGAACAGGAGCATGTCTATTTGATTGCGGAAGAAATTTTCGACAAAGTGAAAAAGAAAATTTCCTAGTAGTAATCATATATAAAAATAATAATATATATAAAGATAAAATAATTGTTTTGCACATTTCCTGAGATAAAAAAAAGACTGTAATTGAAGCAATTATAAAATAAAAGCCACATACTGTAAGTCAGTGATGACATATAGATAAAGGCTGAGCATGACCTGCTCAATCGATCGCGCACACCATACACGCAAGTTTAAGCTTACGTCAAGGTCAATGTTCAAAGAAACATGAAGAGACAAAGTAAATAGCATAGTAATTGATAGCGTTGCGCTCAATGCTTTTTGTCGATATGTATTCATGTCAAGGTCAGTGCTTGAGGAAACATAAAGGAGCAATGTGAATTGCCATGGTGTCAAATAGTATTGTGCATCATGTTTGTTGTCGACATTTGAGATATGTTATTCAGATATAGACATATATTACTGAACACTCTATTATCACACCATTCCCACACTCTTATAATGTTGTATTTAATCAAACTCACCAAGTTTATAAAATTTCAAATTTCAAATGTTAATAAAAACAATAAATGGAATTAATAATGAATTTAGTGGAAATGTTTGATGACACAACTAGGGAGAGGGGGAGGGGTAGCGTAGTTGTTACAGTGGGGTTGGTGGGGGGTAGCGTGCTGGACTTTGGACCAAAGGGTCCGGGGTTCAAATTCCGCCCAGGGGGCTCGACGTCACTCTCTGAGTTGTAATCATTTTAATATGCAGTGAGTCAGGGTGGAATGCTCTAACACAGTGACACTTTTGGTTCGCAGGTTTCACTGTATCACATAACCACACTCATTATGCAGGCTTTCCTCCTGCCGTAAACCCTGCCGCCATGACATAACTCAAAAATTGTTGAAAATGGCGTTAGACTATAGATCACTCACTGATGACAAAACTGTCTCGCCACGGATAGCCAATTCACTCACTTACTCACTCACTTGGTCTACAAATGCGAAAAAAGGTTGTGTTTTTTTGGTAATTCACAGTTTACAAAGATTTTTTGCATTTGTAAACTAAATCTATTAACCCAGTGACTTGGTTTACGACGTCATAAAGTTATGACGTCTTAGTAAAACTGGGCCCTGTTTGGAATGATGCCTCCAAGGGTTATTACAATGAACGATGCCTTTAAATGTTATTACATTTACTAATGCCTCCAAGTGTTATTACACAGATTGATGACCTTAAGTGTTATTAATTTCAATGTTACCTTTAAGTGTTATTTTATTCTATAAGTGTTAATACGATACAGGATGACTTCAAGTCTTACAACAATTAATGATGTATCTAAGTGCCATTATAATGACTGGTGCCGCCAATTGTTATTACAATATGTGATGCCTCAAAGTGTTACGACATTAAATGATGTATCGAAGTGTTATTACAAATAATGATGTCTCTAAGATTTATTACATTAAATGTTGCTTTAAGTGTTTGGTACAATGACTTTTGCCTCTAAACTCCACTACATAAAATTTTGCCTTCGTGTGTTATTACATTGAACGATGCCTTGAAGTGTACATTGAATGATGCATTCACCTGTTATTATATTTAAGATGCCTTTACGTTTTATCACATTGAGCGATGCTTCAACGCTTAATTACATTGCACTGATTTCCACATCAGGATTTACCTTTAATTGAAGCACCAGATCTCGGTAACTTTGTTGCTTTAAAAGGTACCGTTGGCATGACGAGAACATCGTACTGTTTTAGTAATCGGTCGTAGGCTTGGGTCAGCATCATCGTCAGGTTCTGGCCTTTTGCGTAGAATTTGTTCTGGTATTTCTGCTCCATATACTCCCCTATAATACAGTAGCTCTTTAGAATGCCGGACATGTCCTGGGGTCGAGTCTTCATACCTCTACACATCGCCTCCTGCATGGACAAAGGGTAGAAGCCTTTCCAATTGTAACCGCTTCCTGCAGTAAAATATAATGAATGTAAACTATACGTTGTTCATACATGTACATGTACATGTACATAAATACTCCTTACAAATATATGCAACAAGTATTTTTTGTCTCTAACATTTTCATTAATTTAATTTGCAAACTATCAAACGGTGCAATAGACAGTTGAACCGCGTGTACAATGGATTCACAGAAGGATATGAAAAGATATAGAGCAATGACAGACTTACAAATCCTCAAAAGTATGTACCCGTAAAACAGTCGTTCTAAATGTGTTGCATTAACTAATCAAAATATTAACATTAAAGTTCAAGTCATTATTGGACAGCGATATAGTGTTCTGTAGCGTATATGCCCACTATAGGCTATAAAGAAACCTTCTACACGTCTTGGTATTGACCAAGGACCTGTTCCTCAAAGCGATCTTAGGCTAAGTTGATCGTAAGTGCTAAAATATAACATTAGCTTATGACTATCGTAGCGCAGAGATCGCTTTGGAACCGGTGCCATTCGGCTGGTGCATTATCATCCATATCATCATTCAGAGAGCCCGAAGCTCATACATTGTGATTGTAACATTTAAATGTTTATGTATTTTGTAGAGTTTATGATACACGTCAACGTTGGGATGTGTAAACCAATCTTAGCTTTATTTTTAAAAATAGTGAGTCAGTATTTAAGGGGTTAACGCCGTTTTCAACATTTTTCAGTCATATCGCGGTGACAGTTATACGGCAAAGTCTACATCTCCAATGTGGTTATGTTATACAGTCAAACCTGCAAACTTCGACTGGTACCTAACCACTTTGGCACGCTAACCACTACGCTATGCCGCCCCTCTATTAAAAATCACGAGTCACAACAATGTTGGTATTTTTACACCGAACTTTGACATATTAGTGTTGTAGGTTTCAGGGAATTAAAAAGTAATCCAAAAGAGCTACAAAAGTACAAAAACATTGTTTTACCATTTCCTTTAACCATGAAGTTATAGACTCCTTGTAGAGTGGTCGTTGTCCTGATATGAACTCCTGTTAAAATACATTAAAAGAGTTAACCTTCAGAGCGCTAAAATTTACTTTTGTTGAGCATCAACCTGCAATCACTTGTGTTGTGTGAAACATAACCTGATGTAGTTAGTCTAAAAGAGCTCCCCTGAAGGATTGGTTTTTAATAGCTTTAAAAGTTTACAAATAAAATAAACAATTTCTATTTTAGCCATTTAGATGGTGGCAAACAGCACATATTGTAATTAGCTATAAAAGTTTCCCAAGACAATAGACGATTTTGTTACTTTGTATGGTTCAGCCCCGTCACATAATTGTTATGTTTTCTTATAGTATTGTCCACAATACATGTTAAAGCTAAATTGCAACAACACTGGCGTTATCTAAATGAATTTTGCATGTCTGAATTTTGCATGTTCGATATGTCGTGACAAATAGTAGTTGGGTGGTCTGACCGTCAAGGTGTTCTGGCAGTGAGACATCTTCCACCAGTGCCCCCGCTATCTTCAGTCTCTCAACTTCTCTCCTCACCACGTCCTTGACGTCATCCTCCACACACAGGTCAAACCCCTCCTTCAATACCCCCACTTTCTTTCCCTTCACACCTGCGTCTACCTGGGAAAAACAAAATATAATTTCATGTCATTTCACTCTGAGCAAATGGGATTGGTTTACAGATTTTATCCATTTGTGCGAAATGTATTTTTTTTAAAGAAAAGCTTTATTTTGTTGGAAAGTGTAAGTTTATAAAGATAATTTCAAAAATTGCAAGACTACACTGATTTTGACATTTGATAATGGACCAATTTAGAATACAATTATTTTATAGATAATAAGTAGTTATTATCGCATAGGTTGCAGCGGGAACTGCTGTCTAAGTGTCAAATGTCTGACCTTTATACCTGTTAGAATCCTCATCTTATTTGTTTAAAAGAGCTCGAGCTTCTGGAAGGAACTACGTATCAGCATCGTTTCACAAATCGCGAACCATGTCACTGATTTGGAATACAATTTCTGATCTGAAATCATTCTGAACTTATAAAGTTATTTTCTTTTGAAATTACATTTTCACAACATTACTTTTCATTTGTAATATAGTAAAATGTATTGGATTTATCTCACCAGAGTGGAGTATTCAGGAACCACTATACCAGGTAGCTGACGCGGATCTCTACCTTCATCATAGCCAGCAAGCACCTGTCATAAAATGGATAAATTAAAGTCACCATTGTCTTTACGTTTTATATAGCCGTCGGAACCCTTCCTGTTACTGACTCGCCAGAGGCATTATGTTCGGTTAACAAACGCTAAACTCGTCACCTTTTAAAAACAACTTGGAAAGGGTACAATCACAAACGGCTTTTGTTTGACATTTGTTAACCAACCACATGGCCCTATGCAGCTTTGACCTCGTGATTTCGTGAAAAAGCAAACTATTACACAAATTACACAATTATACATAAAGTTCTAATACAAAGTCCAATACTAAAGAGAATTGTTTTAAATTGTACCAAGACCCCTCTGAATAACCAAGACGTTTAGATTTGATGAACATTTAAAAATTACATTTTAAAGGAAAAAACATCTCCGAGCATTTAACGTTGACCTTCGATATTACAAAAGCGCCCTTAAAAACACACAGAGTTCCGTTTTAGAATTTTTCTAAACATGACACTGGATCAATCGTTCGGTTTAGAAATGTTAAAATCATATTAACAATTACCAATATATTTTTTCTGGTTATTGGTTGATTGGGTTATGTTTGTTTGTTGTTGTTTTTTTAATTGTATTTTTGTTGCTTTTATTTAATTGTTTGGATGTTGTTGTTTTCTGTTTTCTGTTGTTTTTTTAGTTGGTTTTTTGTGTGTGTGTGGGGGGGTGGGGTGGGGGGGCGGGCGCCGGGAGTTTGGGTTGCTGTGTTGAGTCAGTCTTGCACCCAAGTTATTTTCAAGACAAAAGGGGCCTGGGGCAGCCACGAAATGCAAGTTGAATGTAGATGAGAAACAATCCGTGGCCCATTGCACCACGTTTAACTACCTATAAGTAAGTGAAACATCGTACAGTGATATTGTTTTTCTTTCTGTAATGTGGTTAATGTGGAAATGGAAATTCATACGAGAATGTAAGAATGCCGTTGTTAGGACTGCTTAATAATGCACCTGTATCGATTCATATTACTGCTGTAAGTATCCCGTTACCAACTCATAGGCTAAACGTGTTGCTCTTTGGGTTATAGACATGAGGTAATAATATTTATTTTTGGGAATTAGATTTCTCTTTCGTTCGCCAAGTTTTCATTGTTTGCATCATAAAACACAACTCCTACACATCATTTTGAATGTCACCCGTCACTCGACTCAGCTTGCAGCCCTCGTGGTGGTTTTAGCTAGGAGTACATGTAGCATCAGATTACCTTTCTGTTACAATACTAATCTATTAAAGGAGTTTGATAAGAAAGTTGATATTGCAAACATATTTTTATTTGTCAAAACCTAACTAACTAATAATTATCGGACATAGATAACCATATATCATAGTGTAGATTATTGTGTTTCTACTGCATTTCAAACATCTAAAGGTCAATAACTGATATTGTCGTCTAGGGAGAGACCTTCAAACTAAACTAAAGTCAAAATGAATTCATAAAATACGAATGTTGATTACCGAGCTGTGATAAGGTTTTTTACGTTGGAAGGAATTTGTCTTAAGCAAATTAGTGAACGCATTTTAAGGTGTATGGGACAAATGCTCCAAATTTATAATCAGACGTTAGTCAGCCTTTTTCAAGGGCGGCAGGAAGAGTTTCAACGCCCGTCAACATCCGTTAATGAGGATTCCATCAAGAACATCGAAATACTTATTACTTTTGATAGACAAATCACTATTGTATAACTCGAAGAGGACACCGGCCTGCGTCATGGATATATTGTGAACATAATCATGACTATTTAAACGCAAATAAGATCTCTGCGCGTTAGATGATAGCGTTTTTCAGCTTGGATCTGAAGCAAACTAAAAGAGATGACATTTCACAGGATAACCTGGAACCTTATCGAAACTGATTTTGATACATTAAAGAACAGGTTAGTGACTGTTGATGAAACATGGATATAGCACCATGATCCTGAATCCAAACGACAATCCATGGAGTAGTACCACCCCACCAATTCAAGTTTGTAAGGTCATTGGAGAAGGTAATGGCCACCATGTTCTGGGATGCTAAGGATATTATTCTGTTAGACTGCCTGAAGATTCAGAAGACTATAACTGGTGCTTACTACGCTGATTTACTTCACCAACTGAGGAATTCTATTAAGGATGGATTCCTTTAAGGAGAAACACTAAGGAAAACTGTCTGCTGGAGTCCTCTTCCCCCTCCTTCGCGACAACGCTTCAGTGCACACCTCACGTCTGACACAAGGTTGCAGTGCCTAAATGTGACTTTGAAGAGCGTTCTCCTCCACCATATTCTCCCGACGTGGCGCCAAGCACCTTCCACCTGTTTCCCAAGTTGATAAACATTTTCATGGCAAACGTCATGCTGACAATAATGAACTGAAGGCTGTTGTGTGTGAGAGATCAATTTTATGCCAACGTTTTGCCACGAATAGCGAATTGCTGCTCAAGGTGCTGCGCTGAACAATTGCCATCAAAAATAACTCTGCAGGTCAGCTGAATTTTGTTTATATTTCCATGCTAACTGATATATCCACTGTTAGGAATCCTTAATTTAATCTGTATAGGGCAGAACATGCTCTCTTTCAGCGAACAGATTTCATCATGGACTTTTACTAATTCATACATGCAAATTTACATCTACATAGCTGCTGTGTTAAGTTGAATCTGTTCCGACAGACTATGAATTCAGATAATTCTCTGATGTTGATAATATTATGTATTATTTACCTACATCAAGAAGAGAATGGGGGCTGGGGGAGGTAAAATAACTTAATCTAAAAACTAACCTTCCAAAGTTAATAATAAAAATGACCTTTAAGTAGCAAGTTATTTGTCTACAACCTTACCTCCAGCATGAGGGCACAATCGCTCACTGTACGAGTCATTGGGCCCAGATGGTCCATGGTTATTTCAATGGCGATGGCACCAGTGTATGGAACTAGTCCAAGAGTGGGCTTCAATCCCACAATGCCACACCAGCTGGCTGGGATCCGGATGGATCCGCCCTGATCCCCTCCAACCGCCATGTCCACGTCACCATTAGCCAGCTGATAAACAAGTTACAAAAGTTGTGATTTTTTTTAAATTATACTTAGGATTACAACTTTTTAGGTGAAAGAATCGTCACTTGAAATTAAATGCCGTTTAAAAAGTCGTCCCAACGTTGCATTACGAGCTAAACTCTTACAATGTCTTGTTGAAGTTCACTACGCGGTATCGGGATGTAACGTCTTTGGTGGCGATACATCTCGTCCATATTCACGATAAAAGTATCGTGATATATCCCTAAATGAGATTTGCATTGATTCATCGTATCATATGACGGGCGATGACGATATCAATACTATCGATGAATCGTTACACCCATACTAAAAACTCCCACTACCAAAATTATTGGGCAAACGTAACATTTATTGCAAAGAGGGTAGCTTTCATTAAAGACATCATTGTTCCAAGTCAATAGAAATACGTATATTTTCAAAAGGTTCCACACTTGGCAATCTTAATAATAGAATGAATCTTAACGTCATTTAGACAGTGACAAACACAACTATATGTTACATTTAGAATTGCACTATCTTTAGGATTACATTGTGGGTAATAACAAAAGTTAGATCAATAATCCAGAATTTATTGAGGATGATTCTAAATGGCCAAAACAGACAGTGACACTCTATCAGTCTGATATTATTAAGAAAGATAAACGTGTTTTAAGTATTAAGAAAACTGTTACATTGATAGCAGAAGTTGAAAGGAATTGACAGTGAAATGCTTACAGGTATTGAATTGGCAACGGTTACACAGAATAACAGCATGTGTTCAACGATTTGCACACAACTGTCGTTCACTATCAAGTCAGAGAACCCTCTGTAATTTCAGTTTAGAGGATAAACTGTATGCAGAGTGTTTTCTTGACTTGTGCACAATCGCATGGATTTATCAGAGACAATTTAGCTCTTAATCTATTTCCGCTTTTTAATTCTAAATATACTCAGTTGTATTCATCTAAAACTAATACATTACCTTCTTTTTGAGTGTGTATATCGACCTTACTTTTATCGCAAAGCACAGTTTGCTTTACATTTCGCCATCACAATTAGATAAGCCTAACCTACATTTTTAACTGAGTAAACATAAAAAGCAGACACTAATGATTTAAGTAGTCTTTCAACACGAGTTTAATAAATTATGTGATCTTTTTGTTTGTTTTTGTTTTGTTTTATATTTTCATTTTTGGAGGGTGGGGGGTGTAATCACAATATAGTGACTGTTTTAAATATGGTCTTGCGGTGGCTGTTGAAAAAGTTACCCTGTCAAAAACTGGAGCTTGTTGACTGCAGGATAGAAGATCCGTTTTACTGCAGAAGCTTCTTTCTCTTCAGCATATTAAAAAATCTTCTTACACTAAGTTTGTTGTTTTTTCAGTCTTTATATTGCCATTATCCTATAGTGAAGAATAATTTAACTGCTCATCAATCATTTTGTCATGCCTATTACGACATCGACTTTTGCTGATTGCAGAGTCACATGGGCTTTATGGATCACAGCAAAATCCAACAGCAGCTAAATCAACCTTAAACTTGAAACAAATTTTATCTACTACAATTCTCTATACAGATAGCAAACCTGCAATGAGAACTTATATTAAGCAGCATTGGAAGTCCCGCTGGGACCAACAACACACCAAACCTAAGGAAACCCCCTCTGTTCTTGACCATAACCCTTACTCCCCACTCCCTTTTTCCCCGCCACGCAGCTGGGTTTTTTTACGACGGCAGCTGTTTTTTACGACGGATTTGTCGTTTTTCACATATTCATTATGCCAGTGTCCACTCATGGCCAAACACATTGTTTGGAAATGTTGTGACACTGGTCAAGTCCGGATTTATTTTATAAATCATTATGTTTAAATGATCTTTTTATCCATGTTAGTGATACTACAATTTTAGCATGTCTTAAAAAATACATTTTTTTACAAAATACATATTTACATATTTGAAATTTAAATAACCGGAGCTCTGTTCACGGTCTAAGTTCTCAATTTTGAAACTTCTTTTCAAATCTAAACTTCAAGCCTCCTTTAATGTGACACAAATCTTCCAAATTGCTATTACTTCTCAACTTAGCCACCCATGGCTGTAATGTTGCCCACGCTGCACTAAACATAAACTCACTGGATGTACAGATATATAGTGTCACTATTGTATATCTCCTCGACATTTAAAAAATGTGTGTACATACAAAATGCTAATTGTCTATATTGTAAGTTTCAAAGACATAAAAACGTTGTGTATGTCGAACATACATGGTTACTATTATGTCTCTGTCACATATGAATAAACTGTGGATGAACATATACATATTATCACTATTGTAGATATCTACCAAATATAAAATAAGCTGTGTATATACACATATATTGTCTCTGCCAGATGTCAAGAAGTTATTATACAGATATATTGTCACTTTATCAACAACATGTACCAATTAACATGCAGCAGGTATACAGTGTCCTACCAGAACAGCGTTACCCGAACTAGATCCCCCTGATGTCCTGGTGGTGTCGTGGGGGTTCAGTACAGGACCATCATCACAGGTAAAACTACTTCCAGAAAAACACAAATGTTCGCAATTTGCTTTCCCGATTATGTTGCCACCTGGAAAAATATAGTGTAGAAAATGGTTATTCTGTCAAAACAAGGGTCTTTAAAATGTATGGATTGTGATTCCCTTCAGGTTATATACTCAAGAATCAGTTTTGTCATTCATGCATGGGGTTGTTTCTAAATGTCAAAATTGTAAACTAAACTTTTCAAAGACAAACTTGTTGGAAAGAGCACAGTTTACAATAAGTTGGATATTTTTCTCACCTTTATGTTTTTGGTAACAATGCTAAAACCGTTGTTAACTGCACAGTTTACAACAATTTTAGTATTTGTAAATCGAGCCGAATTGTTTAATCTTGTTCAGTTATTTCCAACAAAAGAGATTTACTGGTATATAAAA
>JAULCD010011119.1:0-12942 GCA_032361085.1 Calliostoma canaliculatum | reverse complement strand
CTGAAAATGTTGTGCTCAGGTTTTCAGCTGCAGTAGATTATACAATGTTATTTTTTGTCATTATGATAATAAAAAAGTTAGGGTCGGCACACATAATGGAGGCACGGTCGGGTAATCGGAACCACAAGATTATTTTTATTTGGCCTAATGAAATGCCTGGACCAGGTGTATACTTCTCACAGTGAAGAGTTGAGGGTTGTAGAAATATTCACAAGTTTTAATATGGCGTTAACTCATGAGTGCTGACTGCAACATTTGAAGGATCTCTTTGAAACAAAATACTGCAGCATACATTATTTTCGACAGTACAAAATGATCACAGTTTTAAGTTGTTCTATAACCAACCAGTAATTAAGGTTTAATTTGAGAAGTCATATTTAAAGCCAAGAGAGAGTTGAAATTTACCAAACTTCACACCACCCACACCCTCACCCCAACTCTATCCCTAAATTCCACATCCCACCCTCACCCACACCTCCCTCTCACACCCCCGCTCACACCCCCGCTCACACCCAGCATCCTGTTACAAATGACCGGTTCCCAACAATTAGCTAATTACTGCCTTTTAGTGTTCTTCTGCGGTTTGATAAATGTAGCAAATTGAGCTGCAAGGAAGAGTAACGAGAAGTGTCAAGAATTCAATTGGTCTTTATTAAAGCAAACAGTTGTTGAAGCACATAGGGGTCCTGTTCCACATCAATCTCAACTTTACAAAAACAAAATGTGTCCGAGAAACAAATGACAAGTCAAGACATCTCACATCCATTCATCTGATGGTGATTTAATTGAGATCAATTTCACATCTGTTAAGACCACTGCACTAGTACACCCTAAATTAGTCATCTCCACCCCTCAGATGGATGTAATGTGTTCATGCCTCATCGAACCATCCCAGGTAGCTAATGGAGAGACATAACCACATGGCTTGAACCCTGACTTGTAATGGAAGGTCAACAAATGGACGATCCCCCAGGCTTAGGACTTCTAATTTAACCTTTTGTGTTGTTCCTGCCCTTGGCCCCTTAACCAGTCAACCGTGTTTTCAAATTTCTCACCTGACTTGGCGAGTCGGACAGAAACACACTCTGAACTTGATTCTGATAAAAGCGGCCATATTGGACTTCCTGTTGAAATTGGTGTTAAGTGGGAGTATTTGGTTGTTGGCTTGAACTGGGATTAGGTTTAACGACCAGTCTGTTTTCTTGGAAGCCATTGAGCTCACTGCTAAACCTGCCTAAAACTTTTGACCAATATTTTATCGTGCTTTTATCATATCAGTTTTGTTTTGTGTTGTTATAGCAATTCTTCAAGGTCCTGTGTAAACATTTCTGAATCATTTCAAGTTCATTGTTTAAATCCATGATCAAACAGACCTTTTGAAGCTGTCCCCTTTTATTTGCTAAATTACACCCTTTCATTTGTAATCTTAAATCCTTGACCTGTTCACCTTGCGTTGCAACATAAAATATGGTTGCCTCTCGGCTAGTGTTTGAAATGAATACATACAAAAGAATCTGTATGAGTGCGAGTTGGTAATTATGCTGTATACAGGGTCACCCATTGTACAAGCTTGAAGAAAATAACACACCGAGCCTTTCTTTCTTCCACTGCAGTGGTTTCTGGGTAATGGTTTGAGGTAAATGCTTGCATGGTAACTTCAGAGAGCTTAAGATGTCAATTCACTTGTAAATAACATGTGATAATTCCCGTACTTCAGTTATTATGTTTTTTTGGGTGCACAATGTATTCATAATATATGTGGGAGATATTCTGTAGCATACACCTAATCAAAAATTCTTTCCACTTGAGAATTATGTCTCTGCATGCTTGTCTGTCATCAAGCTTATTTTTGTGGATAATAGGACCTTAGAGAGAGCTCATAAAGATACCTGGTAACAATCACCTACTCCTGTTTAGGAATTCATCGCTTCTTTCAATGAAATAACATTTTGTTGTGACTCAATAACTCCGAAAGTTGAGTTTCTTGAAAACTTGCACATGACGAATGGGTTTGATGTACAAAATTTAATGGAAAAGTCATTGAAAAATTGTTTTTCTTTGAAAAGTGTACAGTTTACAATGATTTTGGTGTTTGAAAACTGTACCGATTGGCCAAGTATAGACAGTGTAATTGCCCTTTTAAAACTAACTGCATCAATAGTTTGTTCAAACTTTTATAGGTCCTTCACATGCCTCACATGCCTCACACAAAAAAATATGATTATTATTCACTTCATTTCACCTTTTGAAAGATGGAGAGAAACAAAAAATGTCATTTCACTTGTGCGGTCGCTGAAATAAAATGGGGTTTTGGTTTTCTTCATGCTGTTTACATCTTGTGTCAAAAAGCTTTATGCCGTTCTGTTTGTTCCAATCAGCTTTATCTAAACGTGTGCATGTTTTTAGTTTGTTGTCATTTGTTGATATGCGGTGTCAGAGAGAGGTAAACATGTAACCATTGTGGAGTGTAACAACCTCCGTGACAGCTTGGCATTGTTTAGCCAGAGCAGCTGCAGCAAATCAGCAAACCACCAGATGACAGTTGTCAACTGCTGCTTGATATCATAGACTCTGACGCTCTTACACCATGCTTGATCCCATAAACATGAGCTTTTACAACATGCTTAATAACTCACTGATGCTTTCTTACACTTTGTTTAACATTAATTTTACCAAGCTTACATTTGTTAGTTTCATTGCCCAAGTTCCAATCTAAATAGGCTGTTTAACACCTATCCTGTGATAATTTGTTTGAAAGAGCTCCTTCTGGAACGTTTGTCAGTTTTAAGTCTACTGAAATAAATGTTGTCATCTAAGGGTTAATATCCCAATGATGCTTTTTTACACCATGTGTAATACGACAGACTGACGCTTGCTTGATATTACACGCTGATAATCTCTTACACCATGCCTAATACCACAGGCAGTGACAGTCTCTTATTCTATGTTCAATACCACAGACATTAATATGTTTTATACAATGTCTTATCCGGTTATACCAGTTTCCTATACCATTTTTATAACTCGCCTGTTACTGGAGACATTAATGTTTTCTTGGACTACTCAATATGCACAGACAGTGACAGTCTTTTTCACCATTAACATATCTCGCCACCATAATTTCCGGACATGAGATAATCTTTCAGGAATAATGAAAGTATTTCTGTGTTGCTCGAAGGCTGACCAGCACTCCTAGCGTAAATGACCTTTCTTTGTGCTGCATGCAAATGAGACACGAAGCAGACAGCAGAGTATGTACACATTTCAGTGAGATCTTGAAGCCTGGGTAAACACAATAGGTAAACATCCATCAGCTGAAGCAGCCAATGCTTGGCCAATAGCTGACCAGGGGTAGCTCCTAAGGCATGGGGCACTATACACCTTTATCGCATGGCCAGGGTGTAAAAGCAGTAATTACTGAATCCATTTGGGATAGATTTATAGCTGTTGGGGTGGCCAACACATCTGGAGATGTCATCTTAATGACCAACAACTCAAGAATTTCAAATATTTTGTTGAGGTACTTGGCGAACATTTTGAAGAAGGAAAATGTTCAAGCAATTTCTGGGTATCATAAATTTATTCCTGACATGCCCCAGGGTGAGTGTACCCAGTGACCTCCATCTCCAGGTACTTGATATTGGGGACATTTACACTAATTGCTTCAATTGCTGTCCTGGGAAGTATCAAAGTTAACAGTTACACAACTGAACAAGCTTAAATGGTGCTATCATTTATCTCCCTGTCCAGTTATGCAAGTTCTTCAGAGGGTTTCCAATATCGCGCTCGCCGCCACTTAAAGTGATAGTGTAGTGAAACAGGTAGAAGCTCATTAGAGATAAGGTCAGAGATACAGGAGGTGGTAGCCCATCTGAGGCCCCCTCTCATGCTTGTTCTAACCTTCTGCCGCCTAGCAGGAGGTTAACCCTTTATAAATTGATTCCAGCATGTTAAACTGGCCACCTTGTGCTGTTGAAAACCTATCCTGTAGTAATTTGATTAAAAGAGCTCCTTCCGGAGCTCTTTTAAACAAATTTCCACAGGATAGGTTTTAAACATATTAAATTGGGACATTAAAACATGTGAATGATGTGTTTCATGCTTTTAGGGTTAAAGCTGAGGTTTAGGCAATATGGAGACTCCCTGCCTTAATTAGGGGTAATTACTCCCCACGTTTTGATCTGGAGGATGATTTACACTTAAGATTGCCTCCCCTATAACCTTGTTAATACTGCCTATTGTGGAAGGCTTTCATCTTGTATCTAGTCAACATTTACAGTTAGATTGCCTTCTGGAGGGAGATTTATGATCTGTCAATGATGCTGAGGATGGCAAAATCACTGATGATATCCTTGGTTCAGGATTGTTAACTCTGGTTAATGACTTCCACATTTGTCGCTGGCATTCTTGGAACTTCCTCAAGTTCATTTGTGGAATCATTCAATATCTGGCAGTGTAAATAGTCCCAAGTGGGCACTGTTTAAAGATTCCACTATTTGCCACAATGCTAGTTAAAAAATCAATTGATTTCAATTCAAACTTTATTGAAAGGTTAAAATTGCAAATGTTTGTTTTGAATCCATTGAGTGCAAGTTATTTGCATTTGGAATTACTACGAAGCACATGCTTTGACAATAAAATTTGTATTCTCCCAAACTTTAATTTATCATATTGTCAACTGGAAATTCTCAAAGGACGAAAATAATAAACCGAATATTGTTGCTCCTCCATTTTGTCATATCTATCCTAACTTTGTGATAAGTTTAACCAAGTTGGCTGCTTGTTAAATGAAATGTCAGAAATCGGAGGATGGAATGCTGTCTATGAAATGCACAATCAAACATGATCAGTTGAGTCTCTCGATCACTGGAAATATCAATGTATCATGACAGGCTATAAATATTCGCCAAATTTATAGGATTTTCATCAACTTGGTATGGATTTTGTAAATTGCCCTTTAGAGGATTCCCTGCTCGTAGGTCACTTGGTCAATATATTTGTCGTTAATGCAAGTTCAAAGAAGCAAGCTCGTTCAAACTTTGTTCTTTTTGGAAACTTTTAGTGATAAAATTGCTTTTCGTTACCTATTTTTTCTGCACATTTGTAATTCCCAAATCAGTCCAATGGAGGAAGTTTAGCGATTTAGTCATTCCCAAAAGTCGTAAAGATGGAGGAAGGTAATTTGTATGGAGTATTAAAATCACTTGGTTAGAATTTTATGGAAATACTATGCAGTGTAGGGGCGTAAATGTGGAGATCAAGGAAACACAGAATTGGAACGGTTGACAGACCGACAGTTACAGAACCAATCTCCCATTTCATTGAAATTCCACCTTGTGTAAACTTCCTGAAAGTTGTCTGCAGGGACCTTGCCAAAGTGGGGTCACATCGGGAACATTCCTGGCAAGGAATTTGTCAATAATTTAGAAACGGGAAGCTACAAAGTCTGAAAGCTTAAATTTGCTTTTCCTCAGCAAACGTTCCTGTCTAGTGATTTATACTCAGTTATTGACGATGCTGATTTCAAAACACTGCTCGATGAGTATACACCAACCAATTTTGCGACCAATTTCGACAGAAATCGCTTCCTCCCTATAATGTTTACAGATCAACCCAACTGAACCGCATTTATTGGACATAGCAATTCTTCTAAAAATGCCAATGGAAACAACAGTGGAGAATAAATTGCATTTCCGATTAATTGGAAGTCCCTAGTTTTAGCATCAGACATTTGTCATCCTGTCGAGGCACTCTCTCAAAAGCTCGGAGTAAGTTTTGTGGTGCCTCGTTTCCGCCCCACTTCCATTGATTTGGTCAAAGGTACATCGAATGATTTTTATTTAAATATCAAGTTGACACAAGCTCGTCTAAACGAATGATAAGTCTGGAACAACCTCGGCCCTCGATTCAATCAGTGCTGAGGAAAATTAAACTGTCTTTACCCAGTTGCCTTATCGAGGATAGGAGTAACAGAATGCTTTTAGCCTAGCAACTTTAGATCAGACAACATCTATCACAGTCTGATCA
This sequence comes from Calliostoma canaliculatum, assembly GCA_032361085.1. Classification (NCBI taxonomy): domain Eukaryota; kingdom Metazoa; phylum Mollusca; class Gastropoda; order Trochida; family Calliostomatidae; genus Calliostoma; species Calliostoma canaliculatum. The sequence goes on along the minus strand of JAULCD010011119.1, from coordinate 6,915 downwards.
TGGCATCCTTCGGTCACAACATGGCAAAGGATCTACATTATTGTAATTACATTCATAGAATTTACCATTTCATGTTCAACTTAATGGGATTATGGCGGAGTATATTAACGAGAAATAGAGAAATAATCAGAAAATTACCACAAATTATTTTAACTTGACAATTCAAATGGTAGGCCTTGGATAATAAGATCTGATTAAAAGCAATTTTGTTCTGGGCCGAGGCAATTTGTTGAGCTTTGTACACCCTTAAGTATCTTGCTCATCTAGTGGAGTAGGTGTTTCTTCACAGATGAATATTTATATCCCAAAGGCTATTAATCTTCCTTATGTTTATTTATGAAACTCGTAAATTATATTTTCAGTGAATATATTGATAAAAAAAAAAATGTATCAAGCCAGGCCAGTGCAAAACTGTCCATTCTCAAAATTAGATTTCCTTAAATCCATCAAATTAATTTGTATTGACAGCCGCTTGGCATTGCTATCAGGTTTTCTTGATAAAAATTCTTGGAGAATTAGTCTCCTACTTTGCATAGCTAAAGGGATATTTATGGTTTAATCCCTTGAAATTTGGGCCATTTTGTGGAGCTTAACCAAAATCCGAAGACATAACCCTGTGAATGCCAAGAGCAAGATTTGCCTATTTAAGTCTCTAAAGTCCAAACTAAATAGGCTGTTAAAAATCTATACTGTGACAATTTGTTTAGAAGAGCTATGTTGGAGCTCTTTTAAACAAATTGCAACAGGATGAAATTTTAAAAGGTCAGATGATCACAGTTTTGAGTCCTCAAATCATTTCAGCATTTTAGGGTTAAATGAGAAGTGTAGATTCGTCTAACCATGACTCCAGGCTTTGTTTATATTGTGGATATACTCAAGACATTGCTCCAGTGGACGATTGGCTCACAGCAACGGATAAGTACTTGTCTCAGTGGTGGAGATAAATGTTGGAGTTGGGTCTCGGACACTGGCGAAGGGGCTCAGATTAGGGGAAAGTACACAAACATTGGCAGAGCTTTGCCGTGCGTCAACACAGCGAACCCTCAGGTGTAAAACGAGAACCCGCTAGGAGAAGTGGCTTGAATATTGTTGAGTTTCGCCTTTGTTCTTAAATGTTGTGGCAGTGGCTTTAGGTTATTTCTTGCCCGAGAACACACATACTTGTTGATAGACTTGTAGAAGTCTTGTCGGGCAATGTGCTGCACATGTGCCGAGTGTTTGATGCTAAATGAGCAAAGACAGGAAGTAGCTCTTCGTGCAGAGGAGTTAAAAAATAATGATTGCAAGTTTTGGGGAAAGTTAAGCCTGATTAAGATCTTGTACTCGTGTTTGAGTTTTCAGGATGCACTGTTAACAATTAGGGAAAGATTTCAAATTTCATGTAAAACGTAAGGGCATAAAGTTTGTTGCAAAATTGGCGAAGGGAGGTAAAAAAATAAGTTGTAAAATTAACATTCTCAAAATTGAATGTTCAAATAAACTCACCATAAACTGTTTCACCACCAAAAGTAAATATTTTTTTTTACTGAAATATTTTTGAATTAACTTTTATGTATCTTTTAGAACTTTCTAAAGTTTGTATTTTATTTTATGTGCAGTTGTTTGGAGGAGTGTAAACAAAAATAGCTATGACGGTGAGGATGTTTATCTAATCCATAAAGCACAAATGTCATCATTTGTTGATATCCGTGTCCAAATTTCGAAGTAACTGTTGAAAAGTTACCCTGTTGTAATTTATTAAAAAGAGCTCCAATAGGAGCTCTTTTAAATACATTACCACAGGGTAAGTTTACAACAGCTCAAGGTAGTCTCAGTTTCATGAAAACCAATTCAATGCTCTAAAGTTTAAGATAGTTGACAAATACAAATGTTTCAAAAGATCAAAAGAACCGTGTACCTCCACCACAAAAACCAGAAAATGTTGAAATATGTTATTTGAGAATAAGTAACTGGAAAAGGTCAGTGCCTGTGACCTTGTGTTAGACAGGACAATCATGTGAATGTGGACCAAACTCGGCCTGAACATGATCTTGCAATTGCTTGCCACTAACAGTTCGGTGACATTTAGGCTTACTTGCGTCCAGAGAAAGGCAAACTACATTTGCGAAATGCCTCTGTTGAACAATGTTTTCTTTTCGTGCAAGTTTTATTTGCATAGTTCATGCTAAGTGCTCGCTGAAAACATTCACGAGCCGTGTTTGGAGAATATCACTGACTTTACTTAAATCCAAACCTTCTAAAAGCTGGACATGTAAATTCATTTTCTTAAAATCTATGTGTACCAGGTGTTGTTTTAAAAAATCCTTAAAGATGTCTTATTTCTGGAACTATTTATTGCCACTAATAGCTGAAACATTGCACAAAGCGACACAAGACAATACTTATCCAGCTCGATTCATACATATATATTGTCTAACTCCCACCTGGCAAACCATGGGGGTTACCTGTGCATGCACACCACCAAACTCTATGCTACTTCCGGTGATATGTATGATTCAGTCTAAGTATAAATTATAATTTTATCCTAAAAATTCATAATTCACTATATCAATGGAAATATTTTTCCCCATTCAATTTAAATCAGAAGTGGAAGTATTAGGAAGGAAACTGTTTTGTCTACAAGTTTATTGTGTTTCGATTCCAGACTGTAATTTTGAAAGATTTTCAAGATTTTTTTCATAAAAATTCATAATTATTCTGATTTGGCAGACGTGCAATTTTGTATTTGGGATTTTTTAAAAAGTTCCATAGCAAAAGTTGAATTGAAAATGCAAGTAGTGCTAATTTCCGGGTGAGTTTTGTTTTATAGGAGCAAAACAATACCAAAAATTTAATATTTCGTCAAGTCATTCTTTTAATTTATCATTACCTCCTAATACTATATGTTCGCCGCTAATGACTGTAATATTGCCCAATTGGCGGTAAACACTAGCTCACTCATTCCCTTATACTATAGGAATTTTAATTGTGTGTTTCAAAGCATTAAATTTCTTAACACAAAAGAACACAAAAAAACCAAGATTGATTCAGGTTTGATGTGATACCCATTTCAGTCCACCGAGTTCAATTGATATGTAATTCGCATGATACAAAAAAGGGTTGGGAATACAGATGACTCTGTCTTCTTTTGTTTGCTGCCAGCAAAGTTAGGAGTGGTAGGAGTGAGAAACAGTATTAAAAGATTGAGTCGGAAAGCCGTGTGATGGATTATCTCAAGAAAAACAATGTATAAATTGTATTTGTGCATGAGAAGGCAGATCTCGTTCTGGTGTCAGCAGTAAATGTTTGTGATGTTCATTTTTTTTAAAGATGCAAAAACTTACCTCATATGTAAATAATGTAAATCTATATGCCATAATTTCACCGACTGTGTGGATAAATATTTACTTCCAGCAAATTGTCTCAAGCTATCCTGACAATCTGCTAATCTACTTTACCAGGAAATTGCTGCATTGATGTCTTAGAATGATAGGGCACAAGATAAGCTTTTCAGTTGTTACCCGACTGGTGTTAGATTTCAGTCTAATTGTCCACTTACATTTATCAACTCTCTGGCCCCATATGTTCAGTGTTCATTTCAGCCAAAGCTTTTAGTCTAAAACCATTCTAGCAAATACTGGCACAAAAACTCAACTTCATTCTTTGTATACACTCGAAGTTGGGCCAGTTCAGGGGTACGAGACTGTCAAAAGAAACTGTTCACTTTGTCGAGTAAACAAAACGAAATGCTGTTTTCTTTTGTATGGGTACAACTAGAGCTCAACAGCACATGAAACCCCTGATATTTACACCGAGGCAGACTTGTTATTGAATTGGACCAGGAGCCATGTTTAGTTAGTGAAAAACCTGATTGCGAGTCCTCCTGTCTTGTTGATCACTCGGCGCGATTATAAAATTTGCATAACAATTGAAAACACCTGAGGTCACACAACAGGTAGAAGATCACCTGTGGATACTAATTAATGAAAAGGTGTTTAGCGTATTGATCTTGGCCACAAATACATTGAAAAGCAAATAATAGATACTGGATATTTATCTGTGACAATAACAGTTTGTTATTCTTTGAAAATATTTATGACTCGATATTTAGATTTGGACTTCTTTGAACTTTTTCTTTTTTGTCGCCAGGGTGACAAAAGAATAAAAACATTAAAGAAAGTAAGCATCAAATGTCGACAATAATATGTTTTATTGCCTAAACTGCTTTTTATCAGTGTTGGTTTATCACAATGGAAGCAGTAGCATGCTCATACCTTTAAATAATAATTTTAACCCTTAAAATACTTTAGAGCCTTCAAGTACAACATTTGTGGATTTCAGTATCCAAACTAGAATTTAATTTTGTTGTTAAAAGTATCTCATGGTAATTTGTTTAAAAGAGCTCTGGTAGGAGCTTTTTTAAAAATAAATTCCCACATGATAAATCTTCAATTGCACAAGTTGGTGAAAGATTTAATTCCAAACTTATATTTCATTAATTCAAGAGTTAATATTAACAATTAAAATTAAAAGTATTTTTAAAATAATAATAACAAATTTATAGTAATGTTTTAATAATTTCTTAACATATATTTGTTATGTTTCAAAGAATGATAAAGTTGCTTGTATTTAATTTTTATTTTACAGTTTTAATGGTTATTTTTCATGTGGTCAGTTGAGGCAGTTAAAGTCATTTATATCTCCAATTGTTATTGCATTAACTGAAGCATTGCAGAGGTATTAAAAATTCAGGCCTGCCATTCTCATGGACAACCGTGGGATTTTAAATCTTAATGACCTCTGTCCAATTGGAGCCTGACAATTTGATGACCGCAGTTGGACATATGGATTGGATTGTAAAACTCTCATAACCCTGCTGATGTTATTGTGATTGAAGGAGTTGATTGTTACCCCTCATATGCTGTTAGGTGTTGATTTTCCAGTGATGTTTCATGTTCAGTGCGATGTCCAACTGAGACTGATTTCCTTGCAACTATCTCCATCTGTCAGAATCAGGACTTCATTTGATCCTATCAATATTACGGGATTTCCATGTTAATGAATTGATTCATGAATAACTAATGGCGGTATTATTTTTCATCCTTTTGTATTGATTACACATTGAGGGAAACAGCGTTTTGTGTACTTTATGCATATCAACAGTTTATCTAAGTCTTCAGCATGAAAATCGATTTTTAAAAGAAATATGTTGATAGCTACAGTTCTATTTAGAAGATATTAAGTCTTTAGTTTGAAAATTGATTTTTAAATTGAATTGTGTCAAAAACTACAGTTCTATTTAGATTACCTTGGCATAAAAACCTCTTTTGTATCGTTTTTATATTGACTTGATAATGTGGAAAACATACAGTAATCTAATGTATTACTGTCATGGCTTTAAATAATAATAATTTACATATTTATATGGCGCTAAATCCACACATGAGTGTATGCTCAAAGCGCCTGCACAATTATGCTTTCAAGAATTTCAAGGTTTACTAACCCTTCAATTACTGGATTGGGGTTGGTAGGACATGAAGTTGGCCATTTTGTGCTGTTAAAAACCTATTCTGTAGTAACTTGTTAATTAAAAGCTCTTCTATGGTAATTTGCTTAAAAGAGCTCCTGAAGGAGCTCTTTTAAGCACATTACCATAGAATAGCTTTTCAACAGCTCATTTAGATTTCAGGGCACTGAAATGGACAAATGTTTCACCAAGCACTTAAAAAGTTAATGCAAATATTGAATACATTTTGAATCAAAAACCGTCCCATGGTAAAATCTTATTGGAGACGGAAAGTCTGGACAATTTTTAAGCATTGTCCAAGAGCATCTCGGTGTTACATTATAATGTTATATAAGCTTTCAGTCACTGTAAATAATCCACTCAGCTTGTCCCCTTCAGCAGAAACTTAAGTAACCCTTATAAACCAGCGAATAAATATTGAAGTTCTGTCCGAAGATATAAGATCGCTTGAGCTGTTGCTCTGACATGGTACATAACAGGATTATGGTATCGGTTCTCTCTAGATGATATTGTCCAAACAACTAAAGGTGGCCTCTTTTCTTCCTGGTAATTAGACAACGTTCCCCCAAGAACTCGTGTCAACATCAGATCAAGGAGGATCATGTTCTCATGTGCAGTCACAAGTGAAATCTGCTGCTCTTTTAGCAGAAAAAATTCTTGTTATGCCTTCAGGACTTGATCAAAAGCTTGCCTTTCAAACATGTTCTTTCCGCATTTCATTTTGGGAGTTGCAATGTCAATAGAGACCAAAGGCATGCATTTTTCGTAATGGGTCAGACAACTGTTAGCGGGAGTGATACATTCACCGGAAAACAAAATGAATAGAATGCAGGCAATATTACTCGTTTGTCGGTTCAACACTTTTCAATTAGTATGTTATTTCGCTCTTTGTTAGGCATGCACTTTGGATATCACTCTGCAGAGTATTAGATGAGGGGGTTTTATTAAATAATGTTGTATTATTTCATTAATGGCATGATCAACTTCATGCATTATCCACTAAGCTCGGGGAAAATAATTGTGTTATCATTGGCCAATAATTTGACTGGGACAAAAGGTTTGGTTTACAAAAATCAAAATCATTATAAATAGTGCAGTTTCCAGAGATAAATTTGTGGCATTTATGAACCGAACAAATTGACCCTGTGAGTAAGTCTTTCAACTTATTTATTTAGAAGCAACAAAATAAAAAAAAACAAAACTTTTGGTGCCATTGCCAAAAAAACCCATAACTGTTCAAAACAAAAAGAAAAAAAAGAGTGTCATTTTCTCAACTTTACAGGGTCCCGTTCCTCAAAGCGATTTTAGACTAAGTTGATCGTAAGTGCTAAAATATAACCTTAGCTTACGACTGTCACAGCGCAAAGATCACTTTGGAACCGGTGCCAAAAGGCACTGGTTCCAAATTG
>JAULCD010011118.1:0-18910 GCA_032361085.1 Calliostoma canaliculatum | reverse complement strand
TTCTTTGGAAAGTGCACAGTTTACAACGAGTTTTTGCATTTGTAGATCAAATCTGTTAACCCTTTGATAGGGTTTACGACGTCGTAAAGTTATGACGTTTTTGTGAAACGGGGGCCAGCCTGATTCCAGACAATGGTCTCCGCGGTAGGTTTTTATAAACCGTTTTAGTTCATCATCTACGACCAAAGCTTCAATCTAGGTCGACGGCTCGGAGTTCTTTTACAAGTGTATAAATATACATTCAGAACTTGAAATAAGGAAATTGAAAACGGATGTCAAAGTTGTGATGTTGTCATAAAACGTCATTAGGGCTAGTCGCCCAGGCAGTATCTTATTAAATCAGATTAATAGCTCTTGGGGATATTAAAAAAATCACCAAAGTGTACGCATCTATTGTTAAATCAATTACCGTCGTCCGGCGCTTATCCTGTTTACGACATTCGCTCCCGGGGGTGCGACTCACCTACGACAATCAGGGTCCATGGACGACTTGGCTTCAGCGCTCAAAGCTCTGACTATATAAACTAGCCATTGCCGTGTCTGGTAAATTAGTTATTGTGCCATCAAGAGAAGACGGTGGTTTATAAATACCGACCATGGTAGCAAAGTCAGACGATGGTTAATGCTTGGACGAGTACAGAAATACTACAAAACGTACTATCTCTCAGTCGAATGCATTCTTGACACTGTCGTGCACACTGGAGCAATCGCTTCTGTTTACAAAGGCCCAATTTAAAAAATAATTTTTTAACTAATCTTTTTTGAATGTTGGTTTCTCTTTTTTCTTTGAATAGTACACAGTTACATCACTAAAAATATATAAAAAAATTATTCAGCGGATTTCCATTGGTTCGATGAAATCTCATCAAACCAAAGGAAATCCGCTGGATAATTTCTATACATTTTTCTAGTACACCGATTTGGTCATTTGTATACCAAAAACCTTTTAAGCGTAAAGTTTACATCATTTTTTAAATTTATATACAAAGACAATTCCTTTCATTTAAAGTGCTCAATTTACAATGGTTTTTGGCGTTTATAAACTAATGTTTTCCTTATGGAAAGTGAATAATTTACAACTATTATGGTATGTAAAAAGGGAAACTGTTGGTTTACAATGGTTTAGCAAATTCTAAACCAAATCCACTGGCCCATTGCCATGGGCAGCCAAGCGCAGGAGTGTGTTATTGCTGTGTGTAGACAATGGGCAACGGGAATCTCATACTAAACACTCGGTAATGACAAGTGTTCTTTGAATAGTGGAATGTTGACGATCATTTCTAACATAATCATGGGATAATGTGATAGAGTGTTATCTTCCCGCTTCATAAATAATTAAGTGGACTAGATACCGCGGTTCTAATAGTAGTGTAATACTCCATACGTTTGCAGCTAGCACTGGGCAAATAGATTTCGTTTACAAATGCTAAGGTATTGTGTAAAAGTGGACAGTCTACAACGTTGTTTTCTTTCTTTCACCACATGTCATTTCCATCAATTATTTTTCCACTTGCTTAACCCTACGAGTGCCAAGCTCACGATTGGTATGTTTATTGACTTAATTCCCTAAATGGACTGTTGAAAACCTACTCCGTGTTGGTTTGTTTAAAAGAGCTCCTGTCAAAGCTTTTTCAAACAAATTATCACGAAGTAGGTTTTCAACAGCACAGTGTAGTCAAAGTTTTAAAGTAAAAGGCAACGTCTCTCTCTTTCTCTCTTTCTCTCTCTTTCTTTCTCTCTCTTACTCTCTCTCGCTCTCTCTCTCACAACCACCCTCCCCATCTCTGTCTCTCACTTTCTCTTACTCCCTCTTACTCTCTCTCTCTTTCGCTCTCTCTCGCTCACACACACACATACACACGCACACACACACACACACACACACACACACAGCACAGCACAGCACAGCACAGCACAGCACAGCACAGCACATATAACACAAATAAACAAGTTTTGCCCTATTGGCCTCATTCTTCTTTGAAATGTGTACACTTCACAAAAAATTACCATTTGTAGACTGAACTTGTTGGCTCAATGTACCACAGAACCAACAAGCACATCCCTTCTACTTGCCCCCGGCCCTGTCTGCCTTAGAATACGACACTTCCATGCATTTCACCTCATTACCCCAATGTACCAGTCAATAACTAAATCTGTTCTTTATTCGTAAGATCGATGGACTCCAGGCCCTTGTTCCTCAAAGCGATCTTAAGCTAAATTGATCGTAAGTGATTTTTGAAACAATGTCCTGTTAAGTTGTTTCTTATCATAGGTTTACGCCTGTCATAGCGCAGAAATCGATTTGACACCGGTTCCAAAGCGATTTCTGCGCCACTACAGTCGTAAGTTATTGTTATATTTTAGCACTTACGATGAATAAAGCCTAAGATTGCTTTGAGGAAAGGTGCCCTGATGTCACTTTAAACACTACCACAATGGTTTACAAAGGAGCCCTATCTATGCATGTATCACATGACCCCATCTTCAATGTATTGATTTTAATGCAAGGGATATAAAGGATATTGACAGAATTGCCTGTTCCTTTTCTGAAATCGATTTTGCCCATCATCCTTGAGAACTGCAGTGTTCATCGGCCGCCAGATCCTTGTGAGAACCATGGTGCCCATTTGTCCCCCAGCAGGCCTTGTTCATCGACCACATCCTTCTCGGTGCTGCTACAAAACCCGTTCTTCCTCAGTCATATAAGAAAATTAGACTGTCGACACAAAAACTACATTTATCTATTACATCTCATCGTGTAAAAGAGACACAGTTTTCGAACAACCAATTGGAGACCTGGTGACTAAAACATTTTTTGTTGGTTTGGAGAATGATTTAAGAAACATGAACTTCCAAGTGAGGGTTGGATTGAATTAGTGTCCTATTTCGAGTATCTCTTATTTTTTAGCAATGTACGTTCACACATCCTCTGTCGCAAAAACACACACACAGATGATAAATAACATGAATAAACCGTTTGCTATACCAATTCATGTACATGTAAAATAATCCAATCAAAAAAACACGCACCTGTCATTTTTTAAATTATTATAAGGTTCCCTTTTTAATGACTAAAATAATATATTATGCAAAACCTTTTTGGTCTTGGTGTCACAAATACAAGCTGGTACAATTAATTGACGCGATTCTGTTTATCTGACATAACATATATATCTGCTTTCGCATCTGATATTTATAATGATATTTATACAAAGGTTTCGAGTATCAATTGTTTTTTATGTACAATACTGACGCCAAACTGGTAATATTAAAGTGCAGTTGTACTTAACGGTTTTGTTTATATAATACATGACATTTGTATCATTTGTAATTAGAATTAACCTTTAAAGTGCTGAATTAAGTGGTAGGATCCGGGGCCCCGTTCCTCAAAGCGATCTTAGGCTAAGTTGATCGTAAGTGATTTTTGAAACAATATCCTGTTGAGTTGTTTCTTACTATAGGCTGAAATGACACCGGTTAAAAAGCGATTTCGCGTTGTGCTGTGTTTATTGTATTTGTTATATTTTGAGCTTAAATAGCAGGTTCTTTTTACAGTACAGTTCTTTTGAGTGACTGAGTTTGAGTTAACGCTGTTTTCAAAAGAGTTTAAAATATTGTATACTGATGGAGGAAAGACTGCGTCACTATTGTGTTGATATGATGCAGTAAAGCCTGCAAGCTTCGACTGGTACCTGCAAACCAGTAGTGTTACTATATATATTGTAGCAATGTACTCTGTTTTCGATGCGTGTGTGAATGATACCGGGTCCCTGGGCGGGATTCGAACCCACGACCTTCCGATCCGTAGTCCAAAACGCAACCCACTGGACTTTAACTAGGTCATATAACTAAGGAGAAAGCATATAACATTAACGTTTAAAAAAACGCAGGCAATTTTGCTGTTAAAAGAGAAAGAGGCAAAACAGAAGACTTGGAAGAAATATGTTACAATTGACGATACCAACTTATTACCACATTTTTTATCAGCAATCCGAATCAATAGAGCGCTCTCTTTGCATCTTTGCCAAATTAATTACATTCCAGTAACTGCATTTTCTCCAAGGACGGAAGGAATATGGGCAACCAGAAATTAAATTATTCACAATAAGCGAGTTGCTTTTGATTAAATATAATAGCAAGGATTTCAAAGTATTGTTGATGTATCCCCTTCTATTGACGAATGGCTGTTCTGCTAAACAGGGTTGCAAGAGTTGTCAACATGCGTTTAGTCAGATATATGCAGTCACATTCACAGATACATATGTCAATATGCGTTTAGTTAGATATGTGCAGTCACATTCAAGATATATGTCAATATGCGGCTAAGCCAGTCATATCCAGTCACATTCACATATATATGTCACTATGCGTTTAGTCAAGTATATACATTTACATTCACATATATTTGTCAATATGCGGTATACATATGCAGTTATATTCACATGTATACGTTAATATGCGTTTAGTCAGGTACATGCAGTTACATTTACATATGTATGTCAATATGCGTTTAGTCAGGTACATGCAATCACATTCACAGATATATATCAATATGCGTTTAGTCAGGTATATCCTGTCACATTCACATATGTATGTCAATATGCGTTTAGTCAGGTATATCCTGTCACATTCACATATGTATGTCGATATGCGTTTAGTCAGGCATGTACAGTCATATTAACAGATATAGGGTAAACAATAATACAAATAAACGTCTAATGTATGATATTACTTTTAACATTTCTGACCTGATATACTTTATTAAGAATTTCTATTGCGAGAAACATGGCATAAAGAGATATTTTTTTCTTATCAGCGAGCCATAACCTGTTGGTTTGCGCAAGGTAAGCTATGTTGTTAGATAGGTAGCGTTGTATGTACATGGTATACTAGCTACATTTTGACCCACCGATACATTGGACCTTACGGTCCAGGCTTTGAAATTCGCCAATCCCCGGTAACGGCAAGGGGGGCACTTATGTCCCATTGACAAGCGATACTGTCGTGTAGAACCCGCCACAATAGCCACCCGGCTTTCGTTCAATGCCTAAAATTGTAAAAAAAAGTGTTTATCACCTTTGGTGGTTAAAGAATAGACGCTGTGCCAGTGGGATCGGTTCACAAATGATAACACCGTTGTTAACTTTGCACTTTCCAAACAAAAACAAGTTTTTGTTTGGAAAGTGCATAGTTAACAACGGTTTTGACGTTTGTGAACATAACCCATTGGCCCAGTGGGTCCGGTTGATTTTACTGGATCACTAAACATGAAAATACCGTAGAGGAGTATTATATGATAGACAGCTAGTAACATATAGGTTAGCCTCTTTTAATTACAAAGCAGAGGTTTCACAAGACTTAATACTGTTCTTAAATATTACAGCCGGATTAATGCCTGACCTTGTACATCGGCTTAACGGTTAATAGTTGGAGAACCGGTGACCTGTGAAACATATTTAACGCTTATGATTTTTGTCTTTCAGTGACCGGGCTGGGACGGTGATTGTATCAAAGCCTCAACTACCAAAAACGAAGTAGCGTTATTCTGGAAGGGATCCACCAATGAAATAGCAAACACCTCGATGCTGGCCACGCCAAGTACCAACTGCTAGCTGAATGTTACTTATGCCGAACGCACGGTGTTTGTTTAACGCAATCAACCCACCATCCCTCAATCATCAGTGCTAAAATTCCATACCTAACTTTTCCCGACTCGGATGTAAGTAAGCAAAGTTACATAGTGCAACCAACGCTGAGCGGACTAAACTCGGATATCATTCAGGGATAGTCGAACTTGGGATACACGGTGTAACCCGATTTTCCACAAGCTTACCCGTGCCCTAATCAGTGCGCCTACTGACAAAACACGGATTAAAGGTGAATAGTTTTGTCAGATTACTTGTGTAGGTATGACTATCGGAGCTTGAATGCCTGTTTAAGTCATATGTTTGTTTCTAACGTTATTCACCGAGAGTTCATTTCGCCGGTTCCCTATGGACGCAGACGAAACGCCACATATAAAGTGTTAGTACAAGTTACCATATGTTACTGAAGTGAACAACTGGAAACAACAAGTTTTCGATTTCTCTTGTTGGTAACTAAACAGGGTTCCAAGACAGTTCCTGCCAGCTTTAGGAGTCTCACGCCCCTGACTATAGAAATAAGCAGTGGTGATGGACCTAGGCGCTTGGTTATTGAACAGGCAACGGTTATATCGATTACTAGCGACTCCGGCGAGTCTGCGCTAGTAAGTGCTGTGGTGAGGTGGCTACAGGTTGCGAGAGACACAGGGTGCTACCAAGCAGCCTATGTAACCTCCCTCACCCACCGACATTACATGACAAGCTCGCCAACTGGATATTAAGTGGAGAGTGTGCCCAATACTAGGATAAAGTATCAAAACGTCACGACTGTTTTAACCTAGGAAGGAAGTAATTCAACACTGTGCTGAATTCACGGTGTAAAAAAGCGTGCTGGTAATTCCTTTGGATACGATGTGAGGCTATTCTTAATATCTCCTGCGGAGCATACTTTTTTCATCAATGGAATTTTTGGATTATGCGTGCAAACCGCGCGTGCGTGTTTTGTGAGTGATATGGCTTCAGAATTGGGGGAGTCCACAGCCGGGTATGTGAACGCCAACGACGTTATCAACCAAACACTCAGTCTGGCTGTAGAGGTGACGACCGCATCCCCGCCAGAGCCCGAGTCAAGATACCCGGTGTGGCTCCAAGTTGTGATCTCCATCATCCTAGGTGCCATGATCATTGGTACAGTCATCGGTAACTCGCTCGTGTGTATCGCTGTCGGCTTCGTCAAACGTCTTCAAAGTCCTTCAAACTTGTTGATCGTCTCTTTAGCTGTGGCTGACCTGCTGGTTGCAGTTCTCGTCATGCCGTTTTCCTTGTACTTTGAGATTCGAACCAAGTGGAGACTTGGAACCTCTGTGTGTGATATGTGGACCTCTCTGGACGTGCTTCTCTGTACAGCGTCAATACTGAACCTGTGCATGATCAGTGTAGATCGGTACTTTGTGATAACTAAACCCTTTCAATATGCTATGAAACGGACGCCAAAACGTATGGGACTTATGATAGCCGTTGTGTGGGTAGCATCTGCCCTAATCTCAATTCCACCAATATTCGGGTGGAAGGCCGCTCGTCCAGACACCGACTGCTACATTAGTAACGACCTGGGATATCAGATCTATGCAACTCTGGGTGCCTTCTACTTGCCGCTAACTGTGATGATTGTGGTGTATTATAAAATCTGGCGAGTGTCATCTAGGATTGCGAAGGCAGAACAGAGGTCCCAGATTGGAAGCATAGACAGGACGCCTGAGCTCCAAATCTCTCGCCCGTCAAGAGACAGTGGTGACAGTCATGTGTTACCTAACGGGTCAATCAAAGACAACAATCTGCTCTCTTCAGAAGATGACACTACAAGGGAGAATCTTCTTAAGAAAAGCGGTTCTACGAAGCGTCGACGATTTACTCTTAAGTCAATAATACCCAAGCATCCTCGGGTATCCGCCTCAAATGAACGTAAGGCCACCAAGACACTAGGCATAATAATGGGTTGTTTCACAGCGTGTTGGCTGCCGTTTTTCATCCTCGCAGTGGTACGTGCAGTTTGTGGAAAGGTGTATGGTGACAACTTCATCCCAGATTGGATAAGTTCTGTACTCATGTGGTTAGGGTTTGCTAATTCCTTCTTAAACCCCGTAATATACGCCCGTTTTAACCGAGACTTTCGGACTCCATTTAAGGAAATATTATGCTTCAGATGTAGGGGGATAAATGTGAGAATGCGCTCGGAGAGCTACATAGACCAGTTCGGGCCCGATCATGCAGTGCGGCACAGTTTGCGTCCACCAGCAGAAACAATGGTCAGATATAACAGTGACGGACAAACATTAGTACAAATTGGAAACGGCTCGGCCAATAGCCAAGGGGAAGCTAAAATATAGCGAAAATGTCAATGATATTTTCCTGTGTGAACTTTCCAATATACATCGTGCATGCACGTGCCAATGTGATATAAAATATCACGTGACGTCATACAATGGTGTGACGTCACGCGGGATTGAACGACAAAACCCCCCAATACGTGTGAGTACCGAATTCGAAAAGCGAGTGTGATTTCTGAGTTAACTGATTATGGTTGATCTCAAAACCTGCTGATAACTCAAAATTGTGTTTCCTGTGTGGAGTAGCGTCGATCAAAGTGTGGAGTTTAACGTACTAGAGCTCCTGCTCCCAGGGGCGATGTGGGTATTCACGTTTCACTTGCCAAAGGGTTACAAATCCTTGTGAGGGTTTTCCTGTTGTTATGTTCCTGCTGTGAAGAGAAAAGTGTCTGGTCACCGGTCGGGGCCACAAAGCACGCAAGAAGCACGTGCTGCACGTGCAAAGTCATCTAGCTGAAATGTCAAGTTATAGTAAGCCTGGTGCACGTGAAAACCATGTAAAACATGATGTAGTAGGGAGTAGGATTTTGTACTTCTAATTCTGTAAGCACTCCAGGGTGTCTTGATAGAGTGTCGTCTGCTGATAGCCTCGTGGTCAAGTTCATTTATGGCCAACGGTTCCAGAACTACCGGTAACGTCTGCGACCAGGTCGCATTTGTATGAAACGATTGTAATGATACAATAGTTGTAAATCCTTACAACCGCGATCGTAGCGGTACGCTACGATCGCGGTTGAAAGGTTTTACAACTATTGTCACGTTACCATCGTGTTTACAAATTGGGCCAGATCACGAGTTCTTCTCGTCTAATGCTGTAACTGATCTATACTAAAAGGGAATTTATACATGTACGAAATTTAAAATATGTTAAAGACATGCTGAACAGAAGTAAATATATTTAAATTGACGAAATTTATATGATTATCTTAATAGTAAATGTAATTCTATTTTGTTTAAACTGTGTATGTTTAGATGATATCATCAACAAGGTAATTTGTAATATGTCGATGATTTTACTTAACAGCGTTGAAATATCTGTTTTCGACATCATCTGGTAATAAACCTGAAAGACATATGGAAGGACAGTTGCAGCACCTGTGGATAGATGAATCTAGATAAAAACAAATCTACTCTTATTAATGTAACACGTTCTTGCCGTTGCCAGACAACGTTTATGTTAAGAATAAGATATGTTTAGTCGTTAATTCGGAACATTGATGTGTACGTACCCTTCTTGCGGTGTCATTTCAACAATACATAGTAGTCTTAAAACAACGTGTGATATTTTCCACATATGTATGTTACGGTATTTTAGAACAGATTATAGCTTGGATAGAACAACCCGACGTTTTAAATATACCCATATCTCTCTAGAAGCGAGGGTTACCCCCGACCGACCTGACCCTTCCCTTTTCCTGACACCCCCCTCCCCCGCCCCTCAGATCTTCCAGTAATCACGTGCTGCTGACATCAACTTTCGCCCCACCCCCAGGGGATCTGTCTCAATCGTTTGCAATAAATGTGATATTTAATTTGACATACTAACCATGTACAGACGATTTCACTGTGTTTATGTTGCGTCATGTGTTGAAGGGAAGTACAATCGTTGCTTGTTACCTGTGTGCGGACGGATGGACAGTAGTTTCCTGTCAGCTCATTTAGAATGTCATAATATTACATTGCGTCAATGGGGTCGATTAAGACTGGTCAAAAGCATTATAAACTGTGTACTTTCCAAAGAAAAACAAGTTTTTCTTTGGAAAGTACACAGTTTACAATACTTTTGGCATTTAGAAACCGACCAGTTGGCATAACATAACATGTATTAACATAATAAATTGAAATTTAAATAACGAGGACGAGGAGATTTTGATTTATCAATCAAAATTGAAAATTTCCATAGATAATGTCAATAATTGATTTAATTAGCTATTTGTTAACCTAATTACTACTAATAATTATCCATGTTTATTTGATATTTCGTGTTGTTTGTTTTTATGACAAGTTAATATGAATTGCCACACGAAGTATTTAAAATCTTGATTGTTAAAATTTCCTTGATCACAATTTCGTGCCAAATATTTTCATGTATTTATTGAAATTTTCTCCTGAATTCCTTGTCAACCGCGTACTAACTACTATTGGGTAAAAAACAAAAGAAGTCAACTTTTTATTCAATCATCATTCATTCATTTCATAACAATTTATGAACATCACTTTTAAATAACATGTCATTCGTAACATTCATTAGATTTGTAAAAGCACATATTCCATTCTCTTTAGTTTTGTCTCGATTGGCACTTTTGTTTAGTATTATCACAGAGTTGATTTTGTTAAGGAAAAAATAAAAACTCTAGTAGACCAATTTGGCCCGGCTTACTAATACCAATTATGTTGTAAACTGGCCATTTAATAAACAGAAATTGGAAAATATACAGTTTACAGTCGGTTTTGTTTGTAAATACCAATATTGGTGTGAACTGTGGACTTTCCAAATAACTTTTATTAGTTTATAAAGTGCATGGGTTAAAAACCTTTTTGCATTTGCTATATGTGCACTTTGTAAGGTTTACAGAAGCCAGAAGTATTCTCCACTGTGCACAGTTAACAATGATTTTGGCATGTGTAAACCAACCATATTGGCCCATAATTTTTTTTCTTACTAAATATTTATGTAAAAAAACAATAGCCTAACCACAGACTTATCCAGTCTTCCCACTGGCTAAACTGTATATAAATTATTCAGCGGATTTCCATAGGTTTGATGAGATTTCCGATAGAAATTGCATCAAACCTATGAAAATCCTCTGAATAATTTCTATACACGTTTTCTTGTCCAACATTTCCTGCACTAAAACTACAAATATACTGGTCCCCTTTGGTTTTTACAATGTACCATTCCTACTAACCACACAATGCCGAGAAATTGGGGTAAATATTTATCAATTTAACTAAAATTAAACTTCTCTGAAAATAAGCCAGCCGTTATTGAAAACCGTTAAATAAAATTAGACGTCATGTAAAAAATTGCCTTTGAGGTAAATCTTATGGAAAACTCGGATCAAAAAACATTCCTTCTGTAGAGATTTTACTGGTGCTTCATCCCAGCATAAAAGTGATTTGCACTTCATACAAAAAGACTTGATAAAAATCCAATAAATTATGTTTATATATCAATAGAAATATATTTTAAAGAATGTATGACAATCTTAACGTTATATATCTACGTTTAGAAGATTTTTATTTTTTATTTGTATATTTTTGGTATTATTTTTGGCATATAACAAAACAATAACTGAGCGAGTGTTTGTTAATTATGCAAATAAGATGAAGTCGCCCTCTATGTGTTATCAGTATTTGTAGAGTTGTCCACCCGTCCGCGCGAACTTGACCTTTGACTCCTGTCCAATCGCTGACAGAGTAGTACGTGTAATTTGAAGTTTGAATAAACATAATGTTGGTACTGTTACAATCTTAAATCCTCACCACGAAGTCGTGCTTTTAATTTTAACTTGGCCAATTGGTTCGGTTTACACACTGAGGAAAATGTATAGACAATATTCAGCGGATTTCCAACGGAAATCCGCTGAATATTGTCTATACATTTTTCTAGTGTCAAATGTTAATCTCATTGCAAACTGTTCTTCTGCGAAATGTGCATAGTTTACAACGATGTGTGCAGTTTGTTCACATATTTTGTTCACACACTTTGCTCACACATTTTGTTCACACAAAATGCCAAATTCATTGTGACCTGCGCACTTTACACAGAACACGTGTATTATTCTTTAAAAGTGCACAGTTTACAATGATTTTGTAATTTGGAAACCATACCATTGGTCTAGTGTTCACAACACTTACAAGTGTACGACGTTATGTTTCTAAATGATTTCTGTGAACTGGTTCACCGTTTGTTATCTATTTTGCTTATTTATTTATTCTTTCTGTTGCCATGTTTTCTCTGTTCATGCTAAGAAGGTCAACACCATCAAAATACCTTTTCGGCAATCCAGACTGTCTAGAATAAAATTGTTATGTTTATATTATAGTTACCTCAAAAATTGTGTTTAAGTATATTTTGATAACAGAAATATTTTCGCTTCATGTTTGTTAATCTGTTTCAAGTTTATAAATGAATATATTATTTAACAAACTACCGACTCTTTTGTTATTGTGTTCATGGTGAGTACAAGTACGGTTTGTGGCTCATGCTGGTTCGTTTAATCAAAGTTCAAATTATGCATCCGATTTCACTCGTATCAGTTATGACATTTCAGGTAAAGTTTAATTAGGTTGAGTGTATTGCACTGCTTACATTAAAACCAATATTAAAACGAAAATAGACCCACCTAAATTAAGATGAAACAAGTATTTGATATTATCTGTGAAGTAACTTGTACATGCATACAAACAATCTGTGCGTATTCTTTTAAAATTGAAATAACTGGCCAGATTTTAAAATAACTCTATAAATTAAAAAATTGCATGAGACAACTTTGAGACATATTCCAGAAGGTTTAACATGTTAAGGAAATATTTAAAATAGTTGAATTTCATATAAATATTGATATATTTCAAACATTTGATTAATTATTTTTATAATAATAGTTAATATTTATCTACATTCAAATGAAGTGTACCCAAACATGAACTTTTTGTTTCACAGTCTATAAATATTTATGACAGTTTAAATATTTTATAACATGTACATAAAGTATTTAGATGATTTATATTGGTTTGATAAGATTCCCATAGGAATGGAATTCCGTTGAATAATTTCAAAATATTTTTTTCTGATGCATGTCTGTTGTAGACTAAATAAGTTTAAAAGAATTGTTTTCATGTATTCTGTTTGCAACAATTGGTACATGTTTAAACAGGACACATTTTCTATCAGTGCCACAACCGTCATTGTAAATTGTGTACTTACCAAACAGACACAAGTTGTTTGATAAGTACACAGTTTACATTTGTTTTATTTTTAAACTTAATCCATTAGTCTACTGCCTTTGTGGTAGTAAGATTAAATATTAATTTAATATCGCTTATTTATCCTTTGTGGTTACCGTATACTGCATTTAGTATACTATACATTACATGCAATTTCAAACAGTCACTTCTTTCCAGGTACACTCGATAAGGCAAATAAATGGACAAATTAACAAAATGTTACATTAGTGGCCTTCTAAATTATTATAAGACGTTAAATAAAAAGAAAACACTAGCAAATTAGTTGACGTATTATTTCATAATATTTGTCTTAACCCCTAAGCCGCTCATTTGGAACTTCACAAAACTTATGCTAGATTCTTAATAGGCTTTTAAAAGTGTAGAGCATACGTCTATTGAACTTTATGAATGTCAACTTTTTAGTTTGGCTTAAACACAGGGTTTCGGAGTATATTCTTACTCCTTCATCAGGTGAATGAAAGAGTGAGAATATATTCCGAAACGTTGTGCTTATGCCAATATATTATGCTATTAAATCTATAATGTGATAATTTGTCTAAAAGAGCTCCCCAAGGGAGCTCTTTTACACAAATGACCACATTATAGATTTAAAACAGCCTAAGACTGGAAGTACGGCGTTGCAACTTGCACATCACCAGGGGAAAATAATATATAAAAACTAACAGAGTCACCGGTGTTTTATGGTTTAGTCCTGATATATTCCTTTATAATATGTACTTATCCTTATGAAAGATACTCCAGTGTATATCCTCAAATAACACGTCAGAAATTATATTCAGTACGTGTCATAATAATAAACAAAAAGTTTGCAAAGACATAATGAGACGTTCAGGCATTCAAGCACAAACTTGACATTTATAAACGCAAAGCTTAGGTTAAACTGATTTCTATTACTGATATCTATTTCTGTAGTATGTTGTTAATTTCCCGAACAATAATACACAACGGTTTGGTCACATTTCTAATAAACATCGTTTTAATAGGACCCATTGTAACATCAAAATGATTTAATGGTCTAGGATTGTTTTAAACTTTATAAAACGCGTACGTGAATATAACACAACCACGCTAAACAGGATCCAAATGTATAAACCAACAGTTAAACATTGCCATAACCATAAACAGTATATTTCTGTCAAATGTCATTATAACAATGGCAATTTTGTTTGACTTCAACGACGACTGCTGCTGCTGCTACTACAGCCACCACTACTACTAATACTAATACTACCACTACTACTACCACTGCTGCTACTACTACTACTACTACTACTACTACTACTACTACTACTACTACTACTACTACAACTACTACAACGACGACGACGATCACTACAATTTCTACCAACAAAGACTATATTTAATATAAACAAGACCTATTTTTCTTCTACAAATGCTTCTCCTGCTGCTGTCACTACTACTACTACTACTACTACTACTACTACTACTACTACTACTACTGTTATTACTACTACTGTTATTACTACTACTATTATTACTACTACTGCAGCTGTTGCTGTTATTATTGTTAGTATTATTACTGCTACGACCACCACTACCATCAACATCATCACCGCTGCTACCTCTTTTCCTACCACCACAACAACCTCATATATATTTACTACTATCACGGCTGCGGCTAATATTATTACTTCTATAACCACCACCACCATCATCGTTACAATATCTTTTACTACCTCCACAACCACCACTTATATAATTACTACTACAACTGATGTTTTAAATAGCATTACTACTTCAAGTGCTGCTGCTGTTGCTGCTACAACTACTACCACCACTAATACTTCTACCACTATTACTAGTACCACTGTTGTTTTGTCTTCTTCTACTACTACCACGACTATCACTACTGCTGCTGCTGCTGCTGCTACTACAAATTTTGTTGCTTTGACTGCAACTACTACTACTATTGCTACTACTACTACTACTACTAATATTAAGACATTAAGTTATAAATTGCACTTAGTATACACAACTTTCCGCCTGAAACTGACAAAATACGTTTTCATTATAAAATAACTTTGTTTCAGATGTGTACCGGCTATGGTTATTATCTATGCGAACCGTTTATACTCAAGTTAATACTTTAATAATTTCTGTGTTGTATCCATATATAAGAATGTTTAGACGGTACTTGTGTAAAGTATATTTAAAGAAGATATATAAAGAAAAACACACACTGATTTCATCCTACATTGTTTAGGAAGTTTATCTAACCCTACGCACGTAGCAGAAAATGAGTGTTAATTATTATTCATTGTAATGTATCTTTTATATATAATAAGACATATAATAAGATTAACTAAATAATAACAGTTAAACTGGCAGTAGCAGTAAATAATAAAAGAATCGGTAACATGTAGGATGTACCACTTGTTTTTAGTAGATACAGTTCACGAACAATATAAACTGCAAATTTCGAAAATTACCAATATTTTTGGTGTGTGTGTTTTTTTAGTGTGTTGTTTTGTAAACTCAATTAATAATTCATTATACATTCTCAAAGTAATAAAACACCGAGAATTTAATCAACCAGCATGATGCACAATTTATTATTTAATTTCGTTATGTTTTGTTTAAGTATTGTTGATGACATTATGAGGCAGATAAACTACTTAAAGAAAATACAACATAATATTATATTTGAATGTATGTAAACATGATGGAAAAAGATGATGATAAAAATGAGATTTAAATACACTATACAAATACCAATATATGATACATTTGAACTTATTTTTAAAGTCACTCTACACACGCAGGAAGTAATCCACACTAGATGTCTTCATTCTTTGTGTTTAACCCTTTCAGTCTTTTTCATCCCTCGCTCTCATTTCTTTAAAATCAAATTAAGGCAACAACAAAAAGAAAGCGCCACAATTTTAAGATGATAAATAAATAAAAAAGTGATAAGAAATACTATTAACAATCTTGTGTTTTACACACAACCAATAAGTTCGGTTTATAAAAGTTTTAAATTTTAACAACCGTAACTTTCCAAAAGTGTCAAGGGAAGGACACAGTTTACAATACTTGTGACTTTGTGAAGCGATCCTATTAACCAGGGTGACTATCTGTACTCAAAACTACACTGTGTTAATGTCTTGTTATATATTATTAAGACAGCACGGTTTATATGTAACAGAAAGTACATCAATACATATTCCTGTGCATTATTAATTTACAAAATGAAAATCGCACTAAAACAATATATTAAAGATTATTCAGCTAATTTCCATTGGTTTGATGAGATTTCCGTAGGAAATATCATCAAACCAATTGAAATTAGCTGAATGATTCCAATACAATTTTATGGTTTAGTGTGGTTAAGTGCATGCAAGAAGCTAAGGGCCCCGTTCCTCAAATCGATTTTAGGCTAAGTTGATCGTAAGGGATTTTTGAAACACTGTCTTGTGAAGTTGTTTCTAATCGTGGAGCAGAGATCGATTTGGAACCGGTGCCGAATGGCGCTACGACAGTCGTAAGCCAATGTTATATTTTAGCACTTACGATCAACTTAGCTAAAATCGCTTTGAGGAACGGGGCCCAGATGACAGTTTTTGAAAACATCTTAAACACATCATTTCTCGGAAGTTACATAGTTAGTGATATCCATGTGCTGTTTAAATCTAATCTGTGGTAATTTGTGTTAAAATACAACTTGCGAGGAGGTCTTTTAAACAAATATAACATAAGGTAATGATATTGCGAGTTTTTAGTCGACAGTTCTCTGATTTGTGATATCGCGAGATCTCACGACCGTGACCACATAGGTCTGTTAAAACATCCTCTGTGGTAACCTATTAAATGAATTCAGGTAGGGAAGTTTTTTTAACAGATTACAAAAAATAAAGTTACATCACTGTGGAAATTGTTCAGAAACAAATTAAAACTTTTTAGGCGTATACTGTGATCTTTGACATGTATGTATGACGACGTCATTGCTCTAATCCCGCGGAAAATTATACATGTATGCTATATTATATAGTGATTCTACGACAGATTTGTAAAACGAGCAAAACATGTCACGGTTCATGACATGCTTTAGAAGGTCGTAGCGCTGAGATGCTTTTATAAACCAGTACATACGTTACCATTACCGTATCACGTCAAACACACGCGTCAGGGTAGCATGTGTATACAATCTAGAGCCTGGATATTTAAAAAGAATAGTAAAATCCTGTTTTTGTGACGCAATTCAAAGGATCAAAGTTCTCTTTTAGTTAAAAGCAATATCCAAGATAAAGCTGTTGCTTTTTATATTTCTAAAGTTCTTAAAGATTACATACAAACTTAAATTTTGTTCTGCTGAAACTGGCCACCTGCTTTTTGTGATATTGTTCTATACATGAATGCTCAAGACAATGTTGTATTGTGTCGTGTCACCACATGACCTTGTAGTTATACTGCTGATATTTTTATTATGGTGGAAAATATACTCGCTTTATGGGCGTATAAATAAACACATACATGTCTTTAAAAACAGTGCATGAATCCAGAAACAGGGAGATATAAAAAATAAATAAAGAGAAAGGTGGGGCGCTTTGATGGGGAAATGACGTCATAGATCAGGTGCGCGCTGCAAACTTTGACATGACTGATTGATTCAAACGCCTAAGAAATTACATGTCTTTCATCAGTGCACCACGTCTTGTGACTGTTTATTTGCCTTAAAGACCAATCATACCTCCTTATCAAGGTCGACTAGGCCCTCGTTCCTCAAAGCGATCTTTGGGTAAGTCAATCGTAAGGGGTAAGATGTAACATTGGCTTACGACCATTCTGCACCGGTTCCAAAGCGATCTCTACGCTACGACAGTCGTAAGCCTGTGTTAAGAAACAACTCCACAGGACATTGTTTAAAAAAATTACTTACGATCACCTTAACACTAATATCGCTTTGAGGAACGGGGCCAAGTCATACCTCCTTACCAAGGTCAACCGTCTTAACATGTACGTCAAATGGCTAAGGTTGACTACCATTAACCTTTAAAACTTTATTTAGTACTTAATCCGCACTGGGTTAAAATGTCTCAGTCATATGACTGCCAACACATTGAACTGTAGAAAACCAGAAAACATTTCTTTTAAACAACTCTTTTTCATTTAATTAATTGCATCGTAAACTAAAGTTTCCAACAGCAAACCATTGTCATAACTATCGTTTAATGCGTGTATTAAACACAATGAAAATATTGTTTGTGGTTAATACAATACACTGTCATATTTCAAAATACCAATTTAACCATTAAAACAATTAGCTATGTTCAATGTAAATCCATTGTTGACGTCAATCATGATTACGTCACAATCACAAATGACGTCATTTTTTAATTAGGCACCACGTGCACTATGCCACCAGTATGTCACAGTTTCTAAAGAAATCACTTCTGTTTGTATATGTTTACAGATAATTATTTTGTAAAGTTACTTTATTTGATGATGATAAATAATTTAATTCACAAATAATTTTAAGAAACTTTTTAAATATTATTCTTGCACCTGCTTGGTAAAACAAGAGTTCTTACACTCGTTCTATAACATGTGTGCGATACAAAAGCTTGTGTAATAATCTCCGTTCATCAAGCATATCCATCACCGTCACGGAGTGAAGATTATAAGATATGAATATGCACTGGGTCGGTGCTTATCTTGTTTCTTTATGTATACATCACACCGTTACAAGCGTCATGGCTGGATATGTGTGAGCAAGCTAATCAGTGTATATTTCAACCAAGGCTTGTAACAGCTTTTGTCCTTGTTGGTCGTTTTAGTGTTCACCCTTAAAACGGTAACTGAGTTAAGGCCAAAAATAAAAAAATGTTATGGTTCCGATTACCCGACCTTGACTACAATATAGGTGCCGACCCAAACCTTTTTATTATCATAATGACAAAAAAATAACATATCATCTACTGCAGCTGAAAACTATTTTATCTTATTAACCCT
>JAULCD010011117.1:0-26548 GCA_032361085.1 Calliostoma canaliculatum | reverse complement strand
TAGGATTTCAGCAGCTAATTTAGTTGAGAAATGAAGTTAAGAAATTGAAATCGAAAAATGTCACAACTACATTATGGGTTAAGCATACAATGCACAAGAATATCAACAGTTAGTTAGGTTTCAGTTTAAACTAAAAAACTGAAAAATGTTGAATTTGGCAGTCAAGGGGTTAAAACGAAGAACATACCTGTCAAAACTTATAGAAACTTGGTGTGGTTTCTCAGGCTCTGAGAAGAGAGGTTTGGCAGGCTCAGTTATTGTCCCGCTTAAGTGGAAGCCTGAAAACAAACAGTCAAATTTATTATTTTTATAAAATAATCCGTACATTAACCCTTACAAGGCAAGAAAATATTTCTCTAATTTATACTGTTTTGTTCAAACTAATCACGGTTCCAACCTTGTGCTGTTGAAAACCTATCCTGTGATAATTTGTTTAAAAGAGCTCCTGCAGGAGCTCTTTTAAACAAATAACTACAGAATAGGTTTTAAACAGTTTGTTTCAGTTTGAATTTGAAAACTAAAATGAGCAGATGTTGTGCTCAGCACTTAAAGGGTTATAGCAGTAAATAAAATTAACATTTTTAAATAATTACACCAGCACTTAATGGGTTAACACTATAATAATACCAGCAGCACAAGCTGGTGTCTGAAATGCCATTCAGATCCTGGTTGATGATATCATTGAATAATAGTCATAGCACATTTTTTCTAAATTTATGATACATCTTACTAACATCAACAATTAAATTTTCATATAAATGCCAGCATTTAGTGCTGAAATTAAAAAAAAAATATGATTTTATCTGCATGGATATTGGTATATTGTCAAATTTATTTCAACTATCATTTCAAGGGTTAAAATATCCCCCCTGATATGGTTGGTCCATTGTTTACAAATTGATAGCGGAGAGCAATGTACCAAATACATCTTAACATAACCCTTTGTGTGCTAAACAATAATTGGTAGAAATTAAATGTCAACCGTGAAGAAGAAGAGAAAGATATTAGCTACAGTTTAACCCTTAAAGTGTTGAGTCGATTTCAGCCAGTCTTAAAACTGTGACCACCATGTGCTGTTGAATTCCTACCCTGTGGTAATTTGTTTAAAAGAGCTCCTGCAGAAGCTCTTTTAAACAAATTACCACAGGATAGGTTTTCAATAGCTACTTTACCAGGTTGGTGTAATTTGGACTCGAACTTTGAATCGGACAAATGTTGTTGCTGGGGCTCAATGGTTTAACATAAGTCAACTGCAATGATGGATCAGGTTGACTGTTGTCTACATTAGAATTGCATTAAGCTCACTTTGTCATGTAAATTAACGTAACTCTGTCGTTTTAGGATCAATCCTCGGACTGACAGACGGCGGAGCAGCTCAACTATTTGACCCCCTGCCGCTCTCGAATACATTTGAATCGCTAATATACATCACATCACAGGAAATTTATTCAGTCCGACATCTTTTGTTATCAATATTTTAAAGCATGATGGCAGCCATGTTGTGCGTGTTTCTTACGTTCCATCAAATGCCAAGTATTTGAAATTTGCAAAACATTTTTTCACCCCCAAGAGACGAGAATAATCAGCTTATTGCAAATGTGAAATTTGATGTGGGTTAACCCTTAGAGTGCCAAAGTGGTTTTTATAAAACTTAAAAGTATGCTGATGAAAACCCAGCTGTTGAGAGCTCTTTTCAACAAATTATCACAGATAGGTTTTCAACAGCCTAATTTGACTAGAATTTAAATATTCAAATTGATAAATGGTGGGCTTGGCACTCAAAGGGTTAACCCCTTAGGAGCTGAATTTCAGTCAGAACTTATAACTATGACCGTTTGTCCTTCTGAAAACCTGTGAATATTTTTTAAATATGCTCTTTTCAGGATCTCTTTAAACCGTTGAAGTGCAAAGCCCGACATTTTAGTATCGAAATTCAAACCTAAATTGGCTTTTAAAAACCTATCCTATGGTGACTTGTTTTAATATCACATGATGGTGACAGTGTAAAATTCTACTAATCTAAATTTGTCCCTTTAAGGGTTAACCAAATTACCACAGGTTTTTAATATATTGTTGGAATTTAGATACATTTCCAAATGTTGGTACCTCTTAAAGGGTAAACAAAAAGCAGGCTGACGTTACATTTATTCTAATATCATCAACAAATCATAAAAAATCACTTTATTGCCAAATAGTTAACATGTTAGTTCGTCGAGAAACATTCTTTGTGCGCTCCACAAAGAATTTCTATTGCTATCATAACCATAAAGATTTTAGTATCAGGTTAAACATATTTCAGCCATCTTGACAGATTATTGAAATATTTCCTGGCTGGGAAATAAAGAAGGTTTTGACCTACATGATAATGCATGAAGGACCTCCCAGCCTCTCCCATAACACACATAGGGAGTACATCTCATTACCACAGTATGCATACCAATTCACATGGAAAAGATTGGGCAATTTACTTTGTCAGTAAATAATGACTGCTTCCTAGAATGAGCTTGAGCCAGGAGCTAGTCTCTGACTTGACAAGCGACATGGGAATGCAAATGGCTTCCTTTGTCAACACAAAGCAGTAGGTCCACCATGGCAAATCTTGTCTTCTTCGCTTTCCTCTTACGTTCATTACAACACCAGTGGGTAATAAGGTTTTATGTTCTGTGCATTAAAAGACAAAAGATTTTTTTCTTTAGCCTCACACCCTACCCCGGGCTGTGAACTTAAGAACCAATCAGAAACGAGTAATCAAAAGAAGTGTGTTGGGTGATTGATTTCGACTGAAAGTGGATACGAAACAAGAAGACAAGAGCTCATGCAGTTAAACACCCCGCAGAAAAGGAGCCACACCATTTTGGTCGGGAGTGCAAAGGCACAATGTGCATGTGTCTCCGATTTCTGGTCAAATACCCTTTCCGTTTCCTCATTGACAACTCTAGTCCTCTGTCAAGTAATGCTTTTGTTGACTATCAACATTAGGCACAATGCGCACACACCGCCTCGCATTGTAGGGGCCCTGAACCAGCATTGGTAAACTGAGCTTACTTTCCACATGACAGGGGTTTTAAAGGGAGTGATTTGTATCTCAGCCGGCAACAAAAGCCCAACTTATCATGTAGCAGTTGACAAGACTAGCTTAAGGCCAGGGAAACTTATGCGGAGTTGACATGCAGATTTTTACGACTGGCCAAACAATGACAGTTGCCAGCATATTGCAAATTGAGACGTGAATGTGTGTTGACATACCAAGATGGGTGCAGGTATAGTGAGGTAGATATTTCAAGAATGCTGAGCAGCGACTCATGCTCATCTAACTGTACACTTAACCCTAACAGTGCTAATTGAGATCAGAAACTGTGACCACTGCGCTGTTGAAAATTCAGTACTACTTGAGATTAAAACTGTGAACACCCATGCTGTTAAAAACCTATTCTGTGATGATTTGTTCAAAAGAGCTCCTGAAGGAGCTCTTTTAAACAAATCATCACACGATATTAAAAACAGCTTTGATTTTGACAAAATACAACAAATTTTGTGTTTAGCCTTGTAAGGGTTATGGTGTATATGCACTGGTTACAGTGTATAAGAGATACACAATACTGTGCACAGTATACCAGAGTGCATACAACTGTAAACAGTACAGAGTACACACTACTGTACAGTGTAAATATACAAAGAACAGCTGAGCTAGTGAGGTATCCCTTTATCAAAGGATTGTCTCGGAGAAGACACGAGGTTACACACACAACTGGGTTCAGTGTATGAGGCATACACAACAGTGTACACTGTAGAAATACAGATCAGCTGAGCTTGCCAGATTTTCCCTTGGGATGTCTCACAAGGGAATTGAGGTTTTAATATGCAACAGTGTACAGTCCACTAGACGTTCACATTACAGTGTAAAAATACAAAGATCATACAGCTGAGCTTGTGAAGTATTCCCTTATCAGAGGAATGTCTCACAGGGACTATGAGGTTATACATGCAATGGTGTACAGTCCACTAGAGGTACACATTACAGTGTAGAAATACAAAGATCACACAGCTGAGCTTGTGAAGTATCCCCTTATCAGAGGAATGTCTCACAAGGGACATGAGGCGACTTGCCAGGGGGAGGCAACTCTAGGCTGGTATGTGCAAGATCTATTGGTTCACTGGCCTGGGCTTGTCTTGAGACAAGAGATAACCTACGAGAGGTGGTTTAGACAGTATACTCTGGAGCATGTTCCACAAATAAGCTAAAATTGATTTTAGTCAATATTTCTTCATGACTAGTGAACACTTCCATTGCACCAAACACCTAAAAAAAGCTGTGAGAAAAGTACTTTCATAAAGCTAAGATGGCTAAACTTTCATCTTAGCGCTCTCGTTACGAGAGCGCTAAGATGAAAGTTAAGACATCTCAGTCTTACGAGAGCGCTAAGATGAAAGTTAAGACACCTTAGTCTTACGAGAGCGCTAAGATGAAAGTTAAGACACCTTAGTCTTACGAGAACGCTAAGATGAAAGTTAAGACACCTTAGCCTTACGATAACTTTGTGGAACAGGGTCCTGAACCTTGAAACCCTGGAGTCAAGTGAGCCAGAAGGAAAGCATGGAGACACCTTGGCGGAACTCAAACTCGGACACAGCGAGAGGAGATAGGATGGAGAGACTCGGTGAGGGTCGACATACAAGGAGGACCCTGTGTTTGTGGATTGTGCTACACTGAGTTACAGTGTGGGGTAATACTGCTGATAGATAGTAACTGGTCCAGCAGCGAGATGGCTTAACCATTACAGTGCTGAACTGATTTCAGTTGGATTTGAAACTTTGACTATGTTAAAGGATTAAAGAACAACAGTTTTGTTTAGGAGTTGGGATTATGACAAATATAAATAGATGGATTTCAACTACTAGGTTGCAGAGTAGTGATGTTTCAATGTAGATTTTTAAAACTGTTATCAAGTAACCTGTCTGATCGAAATGTCGCTACTCAGCAACCACTTGCTTGACAAGGATGTAAGAATCTACATCAAAATGTCGCTACTCAGCAACTAAGAATTAGAAATTGATACATCTATATTATTTGTCATCATTCCACCTACTAAATAACACTCAAACATGCTATTCTTGGATCCTTTGCTTTTAGAAGGACTGTGACCACATTGCGTTGTTTAAGAGAGCTGTCTTTTTAACAGCCTATTTAGATTTTAATTTAGACATTGGAATAGGGTTATTACAAATAAATGTTTCTGCAAATAGATCTTCAAAGAAAACCCCAATTAAATTGTCTTAATTAACACTGAAACAGACCTATATTACACTTGGCCTTTTAAGAGTTATTACCACTGAACTTCTATGTTAATAGATATTAATAAAATATGTTTTGTTAACTCTTAGAGTGCCAAACTGATGAAGACTTAAAATTGTACCCACCTTGTGCTGCTGAAAACCTATCCTGTGATGATGTGTTTAAAAGAGCTCCAAAAGGAGCTCTTTTAAACAAATTACCACAGAATAGTTTTTCAAAGACAAATGGTAGTCAGTTTCATGTCCCACTGAAATGTAGTCAGTACTCTGCGGACATAACATAGCGCTGACGGCGCTAAGTTTATTAGTTTCTTGGAGATCAATCAAAATACATTATCAGTTATTTACCAGTACTTATGGCTAGACAGTTGAGTGGAAATAATGGTCAAATTATTGCTGTGTGTTTTGTGTTCACATGATTACCAGTCATCTTTCTTCACAATCTGCTACTTGTCCTAACTATTATTAAGTGAGTTGGGGCATCAATTAACAGCGTTATTGCAACGAATAAACTTAAACTCAAGTTTGAGTTAGGACGCAAGTGGCGTTTTCAAAGCTTCAAACAATGTGTTCAACATTCTATGAGCAAAGTAAGCCAGGTTTTGTTTCCCGCTTGCTCTCTCACCTGTGTTAGCGCTAATTAGTCATTAGGGTAATGGCACCAGGTATTGTGACAAACTCAACACGCATCAAGAGTTAACCTTGTTGTACGCTAACACCATTTGTTTTTATCTAGCAATGTCAAAATTGTTGCAAGCATTGCAATTTTGAAAAATATTCAAAATTCATATGTCAAATCATGCACTTTCCAAAGATAAACACAGATGCAAGATTGCCAGAGAGCCCGTTAGCCTAGTGCTTCGTTTGTAAACCTACAACTTTCAACGAATGTCGTAATTCTTTTATAACCCAATGGCCCAATGGAATCCAAACTGGAAAAATGTATAGACATTATTCAGCGGATTTCCATTGGTTTGATGAGATTTCTTATGGAAATATCATCAAACCAATGGAAATTCACTGAATAGTGTCTACACATTTTGTTCTAGCGTTACTAGACTGCAGCGGAATGTTAAAGCCTGACTGAGCAATTTCCAAAGAGTTACATAACCCCTTAGCCCAGTGGAGTCTACCAGAGTGTAGCGGAACGTTGATGCATGACTGACAATATTTGTATCTCTAGGAACTAGCCTTTTGATCGCTGTTGACAATACATCAGCCATTCTATTGTTGACGTCAAACAACAACGCAATGAAAGAATCTAAATCAGTCAGTCTACAATGTGTTGTTTATAAAAACAATTCAGATCATGAGCGACAACATATGGGTTCTGTTTCACAAAGCCGTCGTAGTTTTATGACCTCGTAATCCCTCTTCCTAAGCCAATGGATTAGGTTTACAAAAGCCAAAATCGTTGTTAACTAGGCACTGTCCAAAGAAAAAATTGCTGGTCTTTGAAAAGTGCACAGTAAACAAAGATTTTGGCAATGTATAACTCGGTGATATGGTTTACAACGTCGTAAATTTAAGATGACTTTGTTAAACGGAACCCCTTTTTGATAGAAATAGGTAACCATTAACGGCCTAACCGACACCACTCGCCGTGCACAAAACTGGATGCCGTGACAATGTTTACACACAATTTAAAAGTCAGTATGTATTTATAAAGTGACTTTCGTTATTATGATTTCACTGAAACAATTACTTTCAATTTTATTTTGTTTTGTTTAGTCGGAAACGTTTATTATCTTTTCAATAATGTGAGTTCCAATTGTTTGGAATACGATAGTCGGTTATTTTTATTCTGTTAATACGTTTCTCTATGTCAACTTCAAACCTTTTATTACTGTAGTCACTAATAATTTATCCTCTTTTATTGATTTTTCAAATGTTTTTCTTACAATTTAATTAATTTATCAACTTTTAAAATGATTTTGTAATCATGATTTCACTTCATAAAACGTAGTAGATGTGAAATTGGTATCTTTGTCATAGCACCCGGTTAACAAGCCATTAAAAGCCGGAAATCTCGGAACGAGATTCCCGTGAGATTACCCAGAAGCCCTTCTTCATCATGGCTTCAAACCCAACTACAATAGGCGCCTTAACATCTTGACAAAACTGACGAAAGATGTTAAGAAAGCCAAAAAACTTATCATCAAACACGACGTTAACTTTCAGTCAGCCTCGTGTAAGGGTAGACTGTTTGGTAACGAGTTTTACGACACCCTCCTGAAGGAGGTTAAACGAAAAACTAAGGCTAAACAAATTTTTGACACAGAAAAGGAAATCACACGGCTCTGGATCCAAGCGCCCCAGATTTCTTCAAACTAAGCCCTCCAGGCCTTACCAGCCCTACCAGCCCTTTCAGTCTGGGCCCTCGGGGGACACCATGACCTCTGGGGGAAGATTTATGGTTCAAGCCAACTTTGGCAGGCACATCAGCCAGTCCAGCAGAGGCAGAGGGGGCCGAGGTCGAGCTGGCCACAAACAAAGAGCCAGACACGCTTATTCCAGGTGGGTACACAGGTTTAACAAAAAGTTATTTTCCAAGCTTTGTGCTCCAACTGTCCCTGACAGAGTTAAAACCTCTAAAAGTTATTCACGACCTGCCTTTCCAGGTCTCCCCACACCCTCCACCTCCCATAGGAGGCAGACTGGAATTCTTTGCCACAAATTGGCAGGTAATCTCATAAGACCCCTGGATTTTGGAAACGGTAAAGGGATTTAGATTCCCTCTAATTTCAACTCCCACCAAAAATCTCTTACCCAAAACATAAAACTATCTGTGGAAGAGCAAGGAGCATTAGACAAAGAAATTCAAACCATGCTGACCAGAGGTGTTGTAGAAAATGTTCTGGACGAAAGAGCACAAATGCAGTTTGTAAGCCACATGTTCATTGTCCCAAAAAGGGACGGAGGCTACAGACCCATCATAAATCTAAAACACCTGAATGCACACATTCCTTATTAACATTTCAAGATGGAAGGCCTCCATCTTCTGAAGGATCTAATATGACGAAACGATTACATGTGCAAAATGGATCTGAAAGATGCCTATTTCACAGTCCCCATTGCATCAGATCTGAGGAATTTACTCCGCTTCAAGTGGAAGTCATCCCTCTTCCAGTTCAGAAGTCTTCCTTTCAGACTGACTCCAGCTCCGCGAGCTTTCACAAAGTTGTTGCGCCCAGTTGTTTGCCTCCTGAGACTAGCAGGCATCCGACTAGTCATCTATCTAGACGATATTCTCTGTATGGCAGAATCGACAGATCTGTTGATTCAACACAGGGATTCGGTCTTGTACCTGCTTATGCACCTGGGCTTTGTAATAAACTGGAAAAAGTCCACTTTGATTCCAACTCAGAACATAACATTCCTCGGTTTCAAGATCGATTCCAAGAATCTGCACCTGATTCTTCCAGAGAAGAAAGTGTCAAACATCATCTCAACATGCTACAACCTTCTCAAGAAGGAACAGGTTTCAATTCGACAGCTTGCCAGTCTGCTAGGGAAGATGTCCGCCTCTATGAGAGCGGTAATCCCAGCCCAGCTCCACTGCAGGTATATGCAGATGCAGGCAAGTCAGGAACTGGTGATCGGTCAGAGCTACGGGACGAAAATATCCCTCTCTCTGAATTGCAAGGAGGAGTTAAGGTGGTGGGCAAACAAACTATCTTTGTTCAACGGAAAACCGATTTTAGCGACCCACCCCGATCTGCTCTTTCAGACAGATGCATCCAGCCTCGGATGGGGAGCCATCTATCAGCAGACTCGAACAGGGGGGCGCTGGTCACAAGACGAGAGCAAACTGCATATCAATGCTCTGGAACTAAAAGCAGTTTGGTTAGCCCTGCAAAGACCTCAGTCACAAGAATTTGGAGGTACAAATAGACAATCGGACAGCGGTCGCCTATGTGAATCACCAAGGCGGGACACGCTCAAAGGTCCTGCTTGCAATAGCCAAACAAATACGGAAATTTTGCCTGGAGAAACATCTGAATTTGTGCGCTACGTATCTGCCAGGAGTGCAGAACATCCAGGCAGATTGGGAATCCAGACATTTCATGGATGGCAGCGATTGGATGCTAGACATATCCCTGTTCCGCCAACTTAACAAGAAAATTGGTTCTTTCTTGATAGACCTATTTGCATCTCGTCTGACTCATCAGATGAAAACGCTCATAAGTTGGAGACCGGACCCGTTAGCCCTTAACACGGATGCATTCAAACATCCTTGGACAGAAGGGCTAGGATATGCTTTTCCTCCCTTTGCCTTGATAGGAAAATGCCTGTGGAAAGTACGAGCGGAGAAATCCAGGATAGTGATCATCACTCCTGTATGGCAAAGCCAACCATGGTTCCCTCTCCTGCTGGAAATGACAGTGGAAACCCCAATTCTCCTTCCTTCAACACAGAACCTGTTGACGTCGCCACAGGGGGTTGTTCACCCTTTGGTCCAAGACCAGTTGCTAAGGTTAGCGGCATGGAAAGTTTCCGGATGGGAGTCAGAACAAGAGTTTTTTTCAGAAGCAACTGTGCAACTCTTGTCACATCAATAGAGACCAGGTACTCAGGACGCTTATAACGCTGCCTTGGGTAGGTGGTCTCGCTGGTGTAGTCAAGGGAACATTGATCCCTTTTCAGCCCCTCTGGAGTATATTGTAGATTTCCTGACACATGTACACAGATAATAACCAGTAATTGGACTATTAGCCTTGTCTGCCTTTCATCTTACCACAGACGGCTTTAGTGTTGGCCAACGCCCAATGGTAAAGAAATTGTTGTCGGCCATATACAACCAGAAACCTCCACAACCGAGGTATACATCGACCTGGGATGTTGATATTATTTTGCGGTTTATGGTCAGTCCGCGCGATAACACGAACCTAACACATAAGGGTCTATCTGAGAAACTAACCATGCTACTGATGCTGACTTCAGCCTCTTGAGCCTCTTAAGCCTCTTGAGCCTCAGAGCTTCTGCACTTGATATCAACTGCATGTCTGATAAAGAGGAATCAGTGGAGTTTCATTTCACTAGACCAACTAAAGTCACCAAAATAGGTTCAAGCTCTAGATCTCTGATGTTAGAATCCTTCGAGGAGAATCGAGATCTTTGTGTGGTTAGATGCCTTTGCACATACCTCCTGAGAAGCGCCTCGTGGAGATCCGAGGACAGGAAAAGTCTCTTGTTGAGTTATGTGAAACCTCACAAAGCAATCTCGTCGGCAACACTTGCTAGATGGGCCACAAACTTGATGAGCAGTGCAGGAAAAGACACCAATGTTTTCAAGGCCCACTCTGTGAGAGGGGCTACTACGTCTAAGGCTTTTGCTAAGGGCGCCTCCCCAGCTGATATTCTTAAGCTAGGAAACTCGTCTAGCGCTTCTACATTCAGAAAATTTGACCTCAGAAAAACTGCTACAGTCAACAACATCATAAGAATCCTGCAAACAGACAGGCTTTGAATCATTGACACATTTAATTTTTTTTGAAAGTAACGAAACACAGATTCGATTGTAAGCAACTGGAAACATTGAATATGCCCCAAAGACGCCCTTTAACCACTGATGAGGCAAATCGTGCAGTGGGTATGCTTGAACTGGGACATTCGCAGAGAAGGGTGGGTGTTGTCATGGGTGTGTCACAAAGTGTCATTTTCCGTTTGTTGGCTCGATACCAGGTAACAAATTATGTCTGTGAACGGCCAAGATGTGGCAGACCACGCTCAACAACAGCGCGACAGGACCGATATCTCTGTGTTTTAACACGTCATAATCGATTCTTTGATGCTGTCAGGCTGAATAGAGCTTTTTAGCAAGCCACAGGGGTCAATGTCACACCGCAAACAGTTTGTAATCGTATACACGGAATAGGTTTTCATGCACATCGGCCAGCTGTACGACCACATCTCCTACTAAGATACAGACAAGCCAGAAGACAGTTCTGTCAGGATCATGTTCAATGGCAAAGACGTCACTGGCATAACGTCTTGTTCACCGACGAATCTCGATTTTGCCTTGAGTTTCATGATGGCAGGAGACGTGTTTGGTGTCAACAGGGAAAACGTTATGCCAATTGTACAGGGACGGTTCCCTTATGGTATGGGGTGGTATCTGTCATGGTGGGCACAGACTCAGGGGCACCCATCACCGGTCAGCATTACAGGGACACTAACCTCGATCCAATTGTCAGACCTTTTGCAGGCGCAATGGGTTCAATTTTTGCTCTGATGAACGACAATGCTCGACCTCACCAGGCACGTATTGTCAACGAGTACTTGCAACAGGAAACAATCACAAAGATTCCCTGGCCAGCAGTATTCCCAGATTGGAATCCGATAGAATACGTCTGGGACCAACTCCAGGTTCGGACTTCCCATCATCAAAGTCCTCCACAGACTCTCAATGAGCTTGAAAATGCACTTATCCAGGAATGAACCAATATTCCTCCAAAAAAAATTCAGACTTTGATTAATGGAACGCAACGTTGATGTCTGATGGCTGTTATGAATGCGCACTGGGGTCATACAGAATATTGATGATGTTCTTTGATGTGACATGGTTTCCTTGGTACGACCATGATGGCATTTTTCTCCGTTTTGAGGGGTGCCCAGTTTCCCGCTCTAGCCAGTGAAATTATCTTTTTCTCATGGTGTTCTGTCATTCATTTTCTGCTCACCGTGTTGTTAAAGTCTTCATAGAGTACATGACATGATATAACTTGATTTATACCAATGAACTATCATCTTCTGAAAATGTGATCCTTAACTATTTTTGTCCAGTCTATGTTATATGAATAGGTTTATCACTTTGCCAAGACATGAGCCTATTAACATGTTATTTCCTTCCAGCCGACACTAAGATGGAACTTAGTGATGGTGATTGTGTGTATTTGCAGTTATGGTATATGAATAGATTGATCACTGTAACCAATCTTTTGCCTAGACATGAGTTTATCAACATTTTGTTTTCTTCCAGTTGACACGAAGATGAGACCCAACCGAGGGCGGCCGTAGGGACGCTGCCTTGACAATGCTTCTTTACTTTTGTTTCCGGATATCTCGACCTTCCTGTTGCGAGTTTCACATTTTTCTGTTACTTTCAATGATTTAACCTTTATTGACTTAATTCTCTTTGAGTTGTATTTAGGTTTTCGGCCTTTCAGAAAAGGGGATTCTGGGTAATCTCACGGGAATCTTGTTCCGAGATTTCCTGCTTTTAATGGCCTGTTAACCGGGTGCTATGACGAAGATACCAATATCACATCTACTATGTTTTATTATGTATGTTGTCATACATGTTGGCATGAAGTGTAATTTATATAGTATATATTTATTGCTATTTTTGTCTCATTTAGATGCAGTTGGTTTTTACTTTTTTGGAAAACATGTTTTATAATCATTTATTTATCGTCAACCTATATAATTCAAATTTTAAAGTGTGACTATTTTTTGTGACTCATTTAGGTCACCAA
Source organism: Calliostoma canaliculatum (assembly GCA_032361085.1). Lineage (NCBI taxonomy): Eukaryota > Metazoa > Mollusca > Gastropoda > Trochida > Calliostomatidae > Calliostoma > Calliostoma canaliculatum. The sequence continues at coordinate 13,778 of JAULCD010011117.1, read as the reverse complement.
AAGAGGAAAGCAGCCATAATCATTCTATAGGAGAAAAGACACCTCTGCATCGGCACAAGAACAATGTCTTATAAGAACAGTTTACTCCAGCAACAACAGAACACGATAAAACTGTTAACACTGTATTGTTGATTGATATTCACATGGAAATATACATTGATACATACATACCTATACTTTATACTAAAAAATTACATCTTGAAAAGTTATTGGTTCCAAATGCCTTGTTAAATCTCAATACAGAACATTATCCAAAACACATGGATTTGTAACAAGTGTATTACTTCCAGATTCAGAAAAAATGTAACTTTAAATTATTATGTATTTAACTATTATTAGCATTTTATTGACGACTGCAATGCAGTGACCCTGGAGTTTGAAACCTGTCACATACCATCATCATAATGTCCTGCACTTTGTAAAATTATTTCTACACATGGAAATCTAAAAGTAATGTCGTCTACTAAATCTATTAGAAGTGTACTAAATATCATCATTATGTGTAAGTATCACTGTTGATTTATATCTTTGTTTATCATGTTGATTTGTTATGCAAGGTTTGATTGTAATTGTCTCTTTTAAACGGGGTTCATCAGGATAAATAACGACCTGCCGTTTCTAAGAATATAATTTTCAGATTGTTGTATGTATCCAGCCAATTGATCAAATGAACATAACACTATTTCGCCATAAATCAGAAATACAAAGCAACCAAATTTTATGCAGGTTTTTTTCAAGTGTGATTGATATATTCTGTGAACTCAACACGATGTGCAGCTTTGAGACAATTTGGAAACCTCGATGCATATTCTATGAAATTGATCATTAACCTATTGGAATCTAATAATTTTTCTAAGCACTATATACCTTTCAATCAAATCCATCTTCCTCAAACAAGGTGATAGCGGCTGTGCGAGATTTCATTTTTTAAATATTTTGAAGAGAATTTTAACAAAAAAACTGCTATTAATAAAAAAATTAATAAAAGTATGGAAAAAATATTAAACATGGTAAGTTTCTACCAAGACAGGTCATGATGACCTAGCTTTGTTTCACGTCAAGTATTACTCTAAAAACAGATAATTTGATGTCAGGCTCCTATAGCTCAATCAAGTGTGGAACTCTCACCCAGATGGCCGAGGTTCAATCCTCAATCTAGCTGCAGTTTTTTAATGATACTTTAACATGTCACTAGAATACACCAGATAATTTTGCATGTTTGTTGTAAGGCCTGCAGTGGATGAATGGATTTACAAGACATTTGGCCGGTAACTTGTACATTCATCTGACTGTGGTTCAAGTCACCACTTTGTCCTCGGTCTGTACTCCCATTTCAAAAGAAGTTTCAGAAGCATGGTCAGCCAAAAGGAGGTAGATGTGCTGGCTAACACCGGGTAGCACAACAAATTGCTACAACAACAAATTAATTAACCTCCTTGCAGGTCCCCGGGTGTGGCAGGCATTTGCACTTTTTTAGAATACTATCCCAAAACAGCTATGTATGGATAGTATATAATGGGCTGTTGTAGTAGGTGGGGAATTGTTGGGACTTTAGATCTTCATAAGACATACAACACGACCAGGATGGTGGGTCCAGACATTTATTATCTCACGACAGTTGATAAAATCAAAGATGAGTCAGTGAGTGAGTGAGTTATTGTTTTACGCCGTTTGGGCAATATTACAGCCATTAACGGCGAAATATACAAAGATGAAACTCCTCACAGAAGGAAAGGGAGGTGACAGGACCTTGTGTGGAGGCTTGTGTCCTTCTTGCCCTCTCATCCAGTTTCCTCTCCCCTCTTTCTCGACATGACAGCTGCCCTTGGTAGGACCTTACCAGTGAGAACCTGGGATGCTCATCTCCTGGGGTTAGTCAACTGTTGAACTACCACCAGTGGACCGAATTGATGTATTCCTTCCACATCCAGTCGTTATATCCCGAAAGTAGTGATTAGAAAAGACGAACAACGATTTCCAGCCCTGCATTATGGACACTAACGAACAATGGCCATGAAAGGCCAGGGTAGAGGTATTCACACAAAGCTCATGCAGATTGAAAGATGATTGGGGGGTGGGGAGTAAGGCCTTATAAATCCTAAAAATCATAGATGACACATGACACAAAGATAAATCCTCAACATCATGCATACCCATGATCAAAGAGAAAACAGGCATATAGAATTGTCACTGATTTTTGCTGGGTAACCAGGTACCCAGTTATACTGCTGGGTGAACAGGGGCACACTTCAAACAAAGCCACTTGCCTCAACCTGTGTCTCAGTGTGGGGCAGGGCAAATACCCTAGATACTCTCAGGAATCCAGCAAGCCGAGCGTGTCACCCATTCGGTAACAATCCAGACTAGACGTTGCTAAACTTCGCCTGATTGTGATCAATCGTGTTATGCACTAGACCACGCGCCACCACAGATATGGACAGGTATCCCACACAGGACTTTGTGCAAAGCCTGGTCCATTCCACGAGATGAAGATGTGTTGCTTGCATCGCAACCAGAGGTGGACACACGCTATTGATTTGCAAGTTGACATTTTGGCATGTTCATGTCGGTTTTTTTTATGAAATCACACATTATGATTCATGCTTGGCCTGAATCATATGTAGATGTATGACTCAGACTTGAAAAATTCCTCTGAAGTATAAAACCCCTCAAAACGCTAGAGTTCGCTTGACCCAGGGTCAAGGACGTTGTGGTATACAGAGGATGCCTGCCCTTAGATACTGTATATATGTTACCCTAGAAACATTAGAGTTTATAAGTCTTCAAGAAGGGGTGCCGTTAGTCACTACCTAATTGCGTTAGTGTATGCTCTTGACAATGCATAAATTGTATAGATGTTGTACATGCCGGCCCTGAACACTATAAATAAACAAACACAAACACACACACATACACACACAAACACACACACACACAAACACACACGCACACGCACACGCACACGCACACACACACACACACACAAACACACACACACACAAGCACACACAAACACACAGACACACAAACACAAACACACGCACACAAACCTAAACCCACACACAAGCACACACACACAAGCACACACACAAACACAAACACAAACACACACACACACACACAAACACACAAACACACACACAAGCACACACACAAGGATACACACACACACACACAGAGGCTAGTCTTTGTCTTGTAAGGACCATAGCAAGTCATGTCAGACAGTAAAGTAAACTGTGTCCATCACATCAAGCACTTAAAACTTATAGCTCCCTGTGCTGAGTTGTGTCAGCCACTTTAGATGCAAACAACAGGGGTATTGTAATATTCAAGCAAGGACCTACCCTGTAGTAAATTTGGTTGCCCGATAACATACCTTTGAATCATGTTCGTTGGTGCGAAACCTGAACGAAGTAAAAACGCTCTGCAAAAGTCGAGTTGGCCTGTCACTACACTTGGCTTTACTTGCACTAACAAGGAGTGCACAAGGTCATACCCAGTGCTTGCACCTAAGAGGGGTACGTCAAAGCGTGGCCCTGCAGTTGACTAGGGTATACTGGGATGTAACCTTGTACCTGCGGCTGTGAAAGGTACGCTGAAACGTGGCCTTGCACCTGTGACTGCGCTCCTGTGCTAGACTTAAGAAATAAAGTATGCTCTACCGCAAGCGTCCTCGTGCTTTAACTATAATAGTTCAAGGCAAAACTATACTTTATCAGAAGACACATGACGGTAGAGCATACTTTTTTTTTTTTCTAAAATGCCACTTTGAAGACTAATTATGTGTTTTATTGAAGAAACGAGTTGAAAACTAGGTGTGCTCAATCATCTAAAAAAGTGATAATCCTTGTTTAGGGCTATTTTAAGGTGCTGTTCCATCTGGTTAGTCGCATACTGACGTTATGAAATGAAACTCACTAAAAAGAACCTACCACACCACTGATTTGAAAGACTGTTTTTTTAAACAAACTAATTTTTTATTATGCAGCAGTAGCTATATAATTTTTAAAAACATCTATCGCCACATACAGTGTGATTATTTGTATTTTGTTAAACAATTCCGCCCGTTAGATCACGTGACATAAAATTCCACGCGTGACCAGGGGGCCCAGGTGAAAGTCAGACAATTTTACTGTGATTTGAACTGTTTTCCGTCATAAAAGTTGAATGTGAGGTTTCCACCACTCACGGTAGCAGACTGCAACAACTGCAGGCCATGGAATGGTGTATTTACTGAATTGGTTGCAGTATAAGAAGTGGCACCCGGCAACTGATTTTGGCCTGAGTCGACAGCGGGTGAGGTGACGTAACATGACGTTACATTGCCGCTTGAAGGACATGGCGGAGAAGCGCAACACTGGCGTTTGACTGTATGTTGCTGAATGCCCTGCGCTGAGCAACAGAGGGTGTGGTTATGTTATTCTTCAAGGATTGTTCGTTCCTATGTCCGGTAACAGACACTATTCCTAGGTGCGCAACGCCAGCTTCGGACAGTTTTGTGGCTGCTGTAGCACGGACACAGTGGTTTGTGTAGATTTGTGATAAACCCGCGGTGTGAGAAATGGCTGACATCATTTTTTGAGAGTGTTTTCACCCATAGGCTGTGAATACCAGCATCCAGTGCAGGTTTGACAGTGGGCGCTGGAAAAAGGCATTATTTGTTGGATGTAACTTACTAAGGTACAATTTCAAACTTTTAACTGGACAATTATCATCAGGGGTTTCGTACATGCGTGGTTGTTTATCTTTTTCTCGGCTTTCAACTCCATGATGTGTCTTGTCTGACTCATTGTACGCCAAGCGGAAGTACTCAAAGTCATCTTGTGCCAAAATGAAGGAATTATTTCGTAAACCTCAGAGACCCTCAACACCACCACGACCAAAGTGAAGGGTAACTTCAAACCACACCTTGCAGAGTAAAAAGAGAGGCGTTTGGTTTAAAAGTGTACCGGTGGCATACATCTTTTGAAGATCTCCTGGTGAAATGGCATCGTGGTGACGAGTGACATCTTTTCCGACCCTTTTCATCTCCTTTGTAATGCCGATGAAAACATGATATCATAAACTTTTTATTATGCATGATGTTTATGTGACACTCTAAAGGAGGTGACGTTACGTGTCTATTTATAGGTGCCCTGATTGATTTCATCGCAGACTTTGAATATTCTTTTCCTGTTTTTTTCTTACTTCTGCATAAAACTTCCTGAGAATGGTGTTAAAATCTTCACTGGTAACACTTCAAGTTTTACAGGAAGTTTGTACATTGTAGCCAATCTGAAATAATATGTAATTGTTTGTTTAATTCATAGATATGTTAGAAGATATTCAGAAATTATTGATTGTTTAGACAAAAGCGATACAGTGAACTAAAGTAAGTAAATTTTATTGAAAATGAAAGTCTTTTTGTTGTTGTTGTCGATATGGTAATAGCATTATGTAAATAGGCTTTATGTGATAAAATTATTGAATTCGAGGCTACAAATTGTGTGTCCCTGTATAACGTGTACCAACTACACCAAGTAATTATATCTCTAAATATCTTTATCGCCCATTTTGTACTTGAATCTGTAGCTTTTTCATTTCGAGCTTTTGCTAAATGCTCCAGTCTGGTGTCACTAACACTTGCAAATCTCATCTCAGGTGGATCTAGTTGTTCAGGAATCGCCAGCGCCATCTCAGACTCTGAAACGCTGAGTAGCATAACTTGTGTTGTAAACAGTCTAAATTATCGCCACTTACACAGGTTTACACAGAATTGTACATGCAAGTACAATTCAATGTTATATTAAAAACTGCACAACTTTATCCACCACAATGCTGCAGAGAGGTGTGACTGGCCAGAATTAAGTCCTGATCTCAAACCTACGGAGCACATTTGGGACGTTGTAGGCTGTCGTGTGCAGGTGCTTGACCCTGCTACACAGAACTTTGGAGGCAGCCGAATACAAGGAATGGCACAGCTATGATTCAATTTCAATGTCTTGTTAGGGTATGTGTCTAAGGGTTGCGGCCATCATACAGGCCACTGGAGGATGTACTCGTTACTGACTGTACATTTTTGTGGACATCCCAAGAGAATAGTTTTATTTATAGCAATAAATGTCTTCATGAATTAATCACTTCTGGTTTTCTTGCATGTCTATTTTTTTTTCAAATGTATATTTTTTGATAACCTGTCTCATTCACACAAGTCTCCTTCACATAAGTCTCAACAATCAAAAATACTGGAAGTGCTTAACTTTTTTCCCTATGTATATACAACAACACTAGTTATTTTGATAAAAAAAAATTAAAAAAACACCACCAAAAAACAAAAGTGTCACTTTGCTGCTGTCTCCCTATGCCATGCAATTGCAAGACATCAATGTCTAGTTTCGATACTAGATATTGACAATACCACTTAGAATACTTGCTACTGGGTAATGTTGCTCCGCGAGATCTCACAAGACACAAAGTTGCATACAACATTGTGCAGTGTGAACCCCAAGTTGCATGCACCTATATGTACAAGTAAGCTTGTGACACCAATCTGACAGGTTCCTCCTAAAAAGGCAAAGACATCTAACTTTTATGAGAGCGCTCTTATTACATGAAGCTCTTGTATGCCCAAGTTAATACAACTTTGATCTTTCTGATACAAGATCCCCTGATCACCTGTTGTTCCTTCTGCAGCTTTGTTGACGGCCTCCACAGCTCGAGGACTTGTCAAGATGATAGCTGAGAATGTGTCCAGACTCTCCAGATGAGACTTGAGCTTGTCCACATTTACAAATGTAAATGTCAGGACCGGAATACTCACTGCTTCATAGCCACACTTTTTCAGCTCCTGAAACATTGTAAGACATTTAACATGAAAACAATTTGCAACAACCTCAGCCAACGTTACTCAGCTCCTAATATGTGTATATCAATCATTAACTAAGCATCATTATAGTAAGATTCACTATACTAGTCCAGATTGTCAAAATTAACAAGGGTGTTCTCGCCTACCATATCTTATAGAAAACTTACCAATAAAATTGAGTATAAGTATTACCCTATTGTTATTGTTCGGATTACTAGGGCTTTGCGTTTTAAAAGCAAAGCCCTATTGTAATTATCATGATTATTACTATTACGGCTTTGCGCTTTATGGCACATAGGCCTATTGTAATTATCAAACTTTTTTTTTTATTATTATTATTATTATTATTATTATTATTATTATTATGCATTTCGAGATCGGTATGTTCCAGTGTTCGATTTGGCCATCACATTTTGTCACAGACAGATTGAGGGCTGGTCATGATGTGTGAAAATATACAGACCTCTAAGTCTTCAAAAACAAGGGCCACAACTCTTCCACGAAACTAGGTCAAGGCCGTAACCTCGAAAACTAACCGTCCGATTTGCAATCTGCTTGAATTATTTTAAAGCTTATTCAAATCGTCTCCTAATAAAGTTACTGATGATCACTCCGATGTGTAGAAAAAAAGTTAATAATTTTAGTTTAGGTAAGTTAACTGACTTCCGGTCAATTTACCCTAGCTTTGACCAGAAGAGTCCTTTTTCGCCTTAACTTTGACTTTTTGTTATTGCACAAAAACTATTTTACATTGACTCCTGAAACTAGCACAGGTGTGTAGATCACCACATGCACTACAACTTTCATGTTAAACATTTTCTTCTAAAACGTTAAACTTAGCTGCCATCTTCAATTTTATGATTTTTACTAGTGAGTTCAAAGGAATCTTTGTTCAGATTTTAAATTTCTGTACCGCACCTTCTACTGGACTAATTTATCCCAAAAATAAGACATTGACAGCCATTGGCCAAATTATGATTCACAAAAAGTTACAGTCTTCTAGGTCTTCAAAATCAAGGGCAATAACAGTGCATGAAATAGTGTCTGCCCCTGCGGTTCGCTGCTTGCTAGTTACACGGCGGCTTTCAACTTTATTTTATAGCAAGCCCTGTGGGCCAATACATTTTCCAAGAAAATTATATATTTGACAATTTCATTGACTTCGGTAAATATTTCGAAAATAATTTACAAAGCTAGACGACGTCTGTATAGTTCATGATCAATCAAACCATAACTTCTACAAATCATCCTACCATTTATTTAACACTAAATGTGATTGGTCTAGAGAATCCTTTCAGCCAATGAACAATGTTGTTCTTTTCTTATAGTATGTAACAATCTTCGAATATTTCCATGAGCAACATTGTCCGTCGTTAACAAAGGACAACCAAATCACCCGAAGAGGTTGCGAATGATCAAATATGGCAGCGCGCATAGTCAGGTCTTTTCGTGTTTAAGTCATAATGTTACGTAAATTCCTTTGGACTTCCGGAACCGGTAAATCGCCCACTAGAAGTCGACAACAAACAACATAATAAGGAGTATGATGCGACCAAAAGAAAACGGATAATTGTCCCAACGTGGAAAGTAGAGTTTGACTGGCTTACAGTTGACGACAACAGGGGCAAAATGTATTGTCAAGTTTGCAGGTCTGCGTATGGTCCATTAGCAACACAAAAATACCATTTCAAGTTCATAAGTAGACAAACGGTAGTTTAGAATCTGGAAGCACAAATCTGAAACATGATACACTGGTAAATCACCAACGTTCAGAAGGACACAAATATGGCATTGAATTGAACAAAACTAAATCTACCAAGGCTGGAGGCAGTGTAGCAGAAAAAGGGTCAACAGATATATCCGTGACTGAAAATGAAATGGTGTACATTCAGTTTGCCACAATGGGTATGACACAGTGCTACTTTTTGGGACTAATTCAGTGTGATGTACCCAATGCTAATGGCATCTATAATGCCATAATGAAGGCTCTCTCTTTCCCGACTTTGACATAAAATGACATTAAACACAAAATTGTGGCTTTCGCTGGTGATGGAGCAAGTGTAAACACTGGTCATCTGAATGGTGTCTAGCTTTGTTGCACAAACAAGTTAGTTCATCAATACTTATGGTAAAATGCATGGCACACCGACTCGAACTAGCATTTAAAAATGGTTTGAAGAAATCTACAGGTCTCACATTGATGCCATATTCAAGTTTTACAAAAGTCCAAAACAGCATGCTGACTGAATTAAGAGTGACCAAGTCGTATTTGTTAAATTTGCTGTTGCTCTTGCATTAGATACATTATTTTAACACCTTATCCCTGTTTCCTATTTTTAATACAGGGCTGGTTACATGTCAACAGGGCCAGCAACATTTTTCAGTTATCAGCCCTGTGGGCTTCCTGTATTTTTTAGGAGTTTCATACACTGGCAATAACTCTTTGAAAATTCCAGGTCTAGGCCATAACTCTGCAACTAAATGTCCGATTTTCAACCCGCTTAAACCATGAAAAAGCGGTTTTAAGTTCAAGTAACATGTATTTACAGAAATCTAATTATTACAAAAAAGTTATGACAGTTTCAATTAGGGAACTTAAAATTCTTTAATTTTTTAAAACCACAATTTTGAAATTCTTGTCCTCCTTCAGTTACAGTTGAATAGGAATGCAACTAATATAAAAAAATGATTGTTAGGGTGAGTAGAACAAAAGTTACCTAATAATTTTCTGGTAGGTCACGTGACTTCCGGTCAATTTGACCTTTGACCTGAAAAAATCCTTTTCGGTTAAATTTAAAGTTTTTGTTACTGCACAAACCCTATTTTGCATAAACTAATGACACTCCACAGGTTAATAAATCATCAAATGCGCTGCAATTTTCCCCTTACAATTTCTAATTTCAGCCGCAATCTTGGATTTTACGATTTTGGTAAAATTTAAACTTTTCGCTATTGCAAAAATAACTATTTAACATAAAGTTCTAAAAAAGTCACAGGATGATAGAGAATAACATAAACTACAATTTTGATGTTACATATTTTATTAGGAAATGTTTATTGTAAACGCCATATTAAATTTTAAGATTTTTAAAGATTTTGTGCACAGTTTATTCAAAAACATGATTTTACAATTCTCCTCCTCCTCCTAAAGTTACAGAGGAAAATGAATACAATTAGTATGAAAAATGATTGCAGGGGTAAATAGAACCAAATTTTATATCAACATTTCATGTAAGTCACATGACTTCAGGTCAATTTGACCTTTGACCTGAAAACCCCTTTTTCTGTAAAATTTGTCACTGCACAGACATTATCTTACATAGCCTCACAAAACCTTGCAGATATATAGGGTATGACATAGGCTACAATTCCCATGTTATATGTTTCTTATAAAAATGCTTATCTTAGCCGCCGTCTTTGATTTTAGATTTTTGGCAAACTTCAACATTTCGCTATTTAAAAAAAAAACTATTTAACATAACGTTTTGAAAACTCACAGGATCATAAAGCATCATATGAGTTACAATTTTTATGTTACATGTTTTCTCAAAAAATGTTTACTTTAGCCGCCATATTGAAATTTACGCTTTTACAAGTTTTGTGCACGCTCAAAGACTTGTTTTCGGTTAAAAATGTCTTAAAAATAAAATTACAAGCCAGATTGTAAATAATTTAAATTTTAACAATTGATATTCAATGTAGATCAACTGACAAAGCTGACATGTCACCTGTGTCACATTACTTCCGGTCAATTTGCCTTAAAAAATGTAAAATATAATGGATCAAAATCGTAACTAGTTTTGTTCTTTTTAGTAAAGTTATACATATTATGATTGTTAAATAAATTATTTAAACAGACACTTGTATGTTCTATTAAATATATGAAGGTCAAGGTCATTTATTGCCAAGTTAAAGGAAGATAATTCAGCAAATAAAAAAATTTAGTTGTCGTTATCTCCCTAACAGCAAGTGATACATTTGTTAAAGTTTTACCATTTAAAAGCCAATAGCCTTGCCAATATCTTTTGTTCAAAGTACTATTAGAAATTATGAATGGTTGGGGCACAATATTGCCTTGTATTTTGCAACACTCACTTCTAGAAATTTCCTTTATGTGCACAGTGACCAGGCATTATCACACAACTTTTTAAAGTTTTGTCCTGACCATAACTGATAGAAATGTGAACTTTTCAGTATTGGAAAGGCAAATGTTTTGTGAGATTTTCTATTCAAAGTGTCATTTAAAATTAGGGCTCTCACAAGTACTCGAGTACTCGGGGCCGAGTCGGTTAAAGTCAGACTCGAGTCATCGAGGACTCAAAGGGGAAATAACTCTAAATGTCTCACATGATCAAGATAGATTATCGAGAGAAACAATCTAATGTCTTGATGCATTTTGATCTTGATTTAGTATCCAAAAAATGAAATTACGTTTTTGTGATACTTCTCTTAGTTATGCAAGTTCAACGCACATGCATCTAAGCACTGTAAGTGTAAACAGAAAACCAGCTCAGCAAGCAACGCTTGGGCTAAACAGTTTAGTACTATTGTTTGCAAAAGTCGCAAGCTTGACAGAAAATAGTATGAAGGTATTAGCCGAAAAGCAATGCTTTTGTGCGTAAAAGATATGCGACCATTCAGATTTGTTAAAGAGGAGTGTTTTAAGACTTTTTTGAAGCATTAAAGCCCATATCACCAGGTCCCACGTGCCTTGGCAGTTGACAACTGCCTCATGGAGTTGTATGAAGGTTGCAAGGAGAACCTAATGCCAGTACTCAAAACAGTACCTGCTGTTTTAGACTTTAAACTTGTTTGGTTTAAAGTCTATATGTTAGTCATATTGTTAGGCTGTATATGAGTGTAAACAGTTTTGCATTCATATTTTAATTTCAAGAAGTTGTGCTGTTGTCTTGTTGTTTCATGATAAAGTTATGTAATTTTTAACGACAATTTCTAAAAAACAAAAATGAAAGAAATTGTAGAAATCTGTCGTGTTTCAAAAATAATATATGTTAGCAATAACTTGGCTTTGTGTTTTTACCTTCTTGTATTAATTTTATTAAACAAACAATTTGATGTAATTAGTCTTTACTTTCATTTGTATTCAGTCGTTCTTATATATTCCAGTGTAACATATTCGACAATCAACATATACATATAAAGCATTCATAATAACATTCACATTTGGAGACCAAAAAAATAGTTGCATTTTTAATCACAAGAAATACCATTGACGTCGCTTCGTTCAGTGGAGTTTCTAAATGTCACTAAATTCACTGCAGTGTTACTTCAAAAATGCTTATTCTTAGTTTAAACCAAAACTTTTTTCGTATTTGAAGTCTCAAATAAACATCAATCTTGTTTCACATATTTTATTCTTCAAGTTCCATAGTCGATCCATTTTTACAAACAAGCCAGTGAAGCACCAATCAATGAATGCCTTGTCTAAATATCTTCCAGTTTGCTCCCGTATTTTATAGACATATAACTATTTAGTTTAATAATTATGTGATTTATTGTCTAGGTGAATGTTTAAAAATTTCTAATGTGTCATAACGACATACTGATATTAGATAGTCTTAAAATCGTAGCCAAAATTAAAACTAAAAGAAAAGAGAAGAAAAATTGATTGGCTTCTTTGATATAACGTATACCTTTAATACCTTTTTTTTACTGGGCCCTACACATGATTCAGAATTTTAAATTTCACTTCTATATTTTATCTATTAACACCCCAGAACCAGCAAGTTTATCCTGGTCGGCGAAATACCATTCTTGTGAAAGCAGACGTTAAACCCAAGATGATGATAATGATGTATGAATATTAATCACATAGAACTGGGTCACAGTTACACTTAATTACGCTGCTTTCACAGGCGGTTTGCAATAATAAAAAGGTAATAGATACTTCCTTTGACATTAAATGTAAATTGCTTTATTCCAGAAGGTATTTTAGTTAATTAGATTCAAACATACATGTTGCATTGTAGATTGGAAGTTGAAACAGCCACGTGTATTTTTGAAAGTTAGTTTTAGACAGGCATTCAAAATGTCAGGTACTCGGGTCCGAGTCAAGACTGACCCCTCGAGTATTCGAATCCCAAATTTTGGACTCGTGAGAGCCCTATTTAAAAAATATGTACAGTTTAGCAGTGAAAATGCCTTAAATCTTCAAACGCTTCCCTCTGTGACTATTTTGCAGCGACTTTGTCGCCGAGTGCCATAAGTCGCGGCCTATGAGACATGTGGATGCCATTGTCAGAAAGCAAAATAACACAGCTTTTCAACGAACCCATCAGCGTCTCTTTATGTCAAATAATAAAAAAAGTTACAAACGATAAGGCAATGTAAATAATTATCCAATTCAAACTGTCGCAAGCAACTTCCTGACAACATTGCAATCCACAACTGCCTTCGTTGCTATGGTTATACACAGAGATTGGCAAGCTATACAAGTTGCACGCGGCGAGGGCTCAAATGTACACATTTTGCACGTGCAGATAGTAAACCTCGCTTAAAACAGACTCAACTATGAGTGATAAGGCTGAAATGGGTAACAGGTTACAAATTTACCGCCACATGAAAGCTTTGTCTGAAACAGGCCAATTAAGCATGTCTGTCACCCCACAAGACTGACAAGTTGAATAACCCTTGCCCTACAAGTGTCTTAAGACTATGAACCATCAATTTTAAGGTGGGGCTTCACAATAGGGTCATCCAATCAGCAGTCGGGGTCAAAGGTTCCAGGGGTACAAGGTCAAGGTCACGAGTAGTTAAAAAAACTATGCACTACTTTCATACTTTGTCATGTCAAGCTGACCTAAGACTTTTTGATCAAATTTTCCCCCAAAAAAATTAAACAAGAGTCATCAGAAGATGACATATCCCCCCGGTTCCCATAAAGTTTTAGAAAGGTTTGAGACTGTCTTCATAG
>JAULCD010011006.1:0-12948 GCA_032361085.1 Calliostoma canaliculatum | reverse complement strand
GGGGTATCGACCATCTTACCAACCCGATTGTAGTGGTAGATACTCATCATACAAAGTACTTTACAACCAAGTATGCCACCATATTTGAAAAGTACCTAGTCGTGGCTTATGACATTACTACTGTAAACACCTGGTTTTCAAACCCGATTCAATTTTGGCAGAATCAGCTTTACTTTGCAACCTGCTGTGCCACGTCGGTATGTGGAGTTTCAACCGAACATCTTAACACGTATAGCCACATCGATTCTGTCGAGACCCTGAAAGTGGCTAGTCTTTCAAAGTCGCTGTACCATTTTCACATTTACTATCAGATAAGACGTAATCTAGCAGAAAATAAAGCGCCACTCGATAAGGCATCAGATCATTACAACATCCTGTATGACCACAGACCTTATGACAGAATTTGTAATGAATATCGGCGTCTCTCCTCACTAGGATTGAAGGAATAATGCACCTAACCATGGGCTTGGACGAGTATACAACTATTGGACCAACCGCGATCCTCACATCGCCAGTGTAGGGGGATTGTTCCAACCAAAACGTATGACATTCAAAGGGGGTACGTCAAAAAGCCATATCAACGTGAACTTTATCAAACAAGACACCTAAGATGCGGCAGAGGCCTAGAAAACATTTATCCTTGATAAATCAGTAGACAGTAGACGTTACTCGCCTAGGGGTTGAGCCACTGAATGACAGCATTAGGATGTAAGTTTGGGCAAAACCCAGGTGAATATTATTGTCACCAGGATGGCCTTCGATGCACAAAAACAATATCTCGCAAATATAGAGGACTGGAAATCTGCCCCGGTACTATTGGCCATTAAACGCTATCAAGATGTATTATGATATGCGGGATGTGAGGTCAACTTTGTATTTGAATCTGGTCTGTACATGGCACCTAGTAATATGCAATTGCGCGTGGGAACAGTGAAGGGCTATAACTACGAGATTATCATTGCCAGAGAAATACAGAGCCTCATGATTAACACAAACATTAATATGATGGACTTAACACGAGTTGTGCATGGTAAATCTCGACAACCCATGCCTGTGCATGTACCTATTGTGTCAATTCCGCATGTTACACAGGACACAAAACCACGTAGACCAACTGAAAAAGCAGAAACTCATAATGATGAAAAAAACTTAATAATTGTTGGTGGTGTTGGTATTGGTTAGTTAATGCTCTGGCTTCTTTAGTAACCATTCCCAAGCCCTACATACAGTAGCCCGGCTATTTCTACAACGAGTACCCACTAACCTTTGTGACAACTTTACCTAGAAATCTCAACAACCAGGAAACAATACCACCTATATAGCCCGGTAGTGCAGCAGCAGCTTTGCTTGCTAGTTTAGCTAGAGCCTGACCGAGTGCCTTTAAATGCTTCTTCATCCATTCTTTGGCACCGCCTTTACCCAGTGGTTTAGGAGGGAGAAATAAGTATCATAATACTCATTCACAGCAGACCTTAAGAGTGTTGTTTGCACACTTTGAGGTGTGCTACTTTGGGCTGTACCACCTGCGCAATATATTATATTGTCTATGAAGCTGGTATCCTCCTCCTTGCCTTCCTTCTCCTCTGGCCCACTGTCAAAGTCATCATATTCAGCCATGTTATCGTATTAAAGGTTAAGTACCTCCATCTAAAATAACGATGTCATCCGTTCAAAGCTGGGGGCACGCAAGATCAACCCATACCGCAAGTTTTGGGAACCGAGGGCTATTAAAGGCACATGCTAATCAGTAACCATCACTAATAACCCTAGTACTATCGATCAAAATCAACAACTGTAAGTTAGATTTCCAAATCTTGAAGCTAATGATGTGATCGTTCCAGGTACAGCCCGACTGGCATTCTCAATTGCTTTAACAAGCACTGATGCCGACAGGACTCTAGTCCAAAATCTCGGTCAAGCAATTGTTAAAAAAACCTTGGTTAAGATCAGTGGCAATGAGATCATGCTAGTCGATGACTGTGACGTATTTCATTGTTACAGCAACTTGTGGTGTACGCCCAAAGAATGCGCTAACGCTGTTTATCAAAGACTATGCTCGGAAATTTTAATAAAACTGGGGGAGGGTGCAACCAATGGTGATATTACCATTGCAACGGATAAGGCAATAACTGATGCATACAGCAACCAGTTTTGTATCCCGCTCGACTTTGAACTGCTCGAAACGCATATGCCTTTTTATCAGGCCGGACTCAGAGACGAGCTCACCTTCAATAATTACAGTCGTGTTATTATTTTGACAAACAACACCGCGAGTTATCAACAACATCGCACTAGAATTCGACATGGTCACAGATGTAGAACTCGCCCGACAGATTAAGGACCAGTATACCGAGAGGCTCACATACTGTATGACAGAGTGCTACATCACAGGATGATCACCATTAACAAACGGGAGACACTATGGAACATTAACCTTAAAGTCCCAATGAGGTCGTGTAAAGATTTTCAAGAAGCATATGCTGTCCGAGTTGGCGTTTTTTTATCGACACACGGAACAGAGTGTATGGATACTGACTCAGAAGTAAAACATAGTATTGACAGAGAACAGATGTGCTGGGTCGCTCTATTTTATCGTAAAGATCGTGACTCTTTCAAAGAACATCTCCACAAGAATGATGTAATATCTAAGCATAAAAGAGTAATAATTCGAAAAAACCTGGCATAAACTAAGCACGCAAAGCTATTGCTTAAAACCAAACGACCAACCAACTGCTTACATACTGTTAACAGCATCTTAGAAGTTACTAACATACTGTTAACAGCATCTTAGAAGTAACTAACAACGTGTTAACACCATCTTAGAATGTTAGCTTTTTTTTAGCAGCGTATTAACTAAACAGTTCCTACTTTATCTTTTGATTGTATTTGTTTTTACCACTATTTTTGACTTAGGATGACACTTACAAAATATAAGATGGAGATGGATGAGCTTATCACAGAGATATTGAGTGAGGAAGAAATGTGAGGAAGTAGATGTTCAGAAGACCGAGGCCGCTCCACATAAAGAATGTCTATCGTGTTAGCTTAGAACCCATTCACCACAAACCAAAAACCAAAAACCAAAAATCCTAAACACGTTACAGCTGGAAAAAAAGGTGCTGAGGCGCGTAAGGCTAAACAACTCGGTGAGTTACAAAAAAATTAAGAAAGGGTATTTCGATAAAATCCCACAGCATCCCACTCCACAGAACTCAGAGCACCCAACCCTACAGCACCCACAGCACAGTTGGATGTACTTTGCTTGTGGAATAGGAATTGTTGGAATTGTATGCTTTGCTACTATACATATGTCAAAGAATGTTGCTCCGATAGCCCAATTAAAGGTTGATCCACCTAGTGTAAAACCTGATAATATACAAACTAATCCACATTGTATGCTGTAACTATGTCGTCTCCAGCCACTTATGGGAAAGTTCTAGTCAACGCTGTTTATCATTTAGCAGTTTTAACTAGCCTGGCTATTGGTTATGCTAGACTAGGCAAGAATGGTTAGCAAAGGAGTAACGCCTAGGTTGGACTTCTCTGCCTATGATACAGGAATGGTAGTGCTGGATCTTGATCTCGCCAATGCCACCAAAGATATGTTGATTAAACAAGGAATCATCCCCGTCGACATTATGAAGTAAAATGAAGCATTATTATCATTATGGCATGAGCCGTTGTTATGATGGTTGGTGGTGCTATCGTTAATGCGTAGGCCTTTTCTAGGTCTTACTATTTATTTAGTGCTCTGGGCAAAAGGAACGCGCATGCAGAACATAAATGCCACGTTAAGGCTGTATAAGAGTTACAAGCTGTGCAAGTGAAATGGTCACGAAGACGTAATCGGTATATTCATTGGATTAATGAAGAACTACGAAGACAAGGACACGCCATGAGTACCTTCCACGACGTCGATGCTGCAATTCGCAAATACAGTTTGGTCATGGGAAAACTGTTACCACCACTCGATAAAAGGCCAGAGCTTTCTGACTTTTATGTTCCATTTGAGTCACAGAAGGACTGAGAAATAACGTTTATTGTTCCTGGCTTAGGCTTGACAGGTCTTGTTGCGTACAAGTGTCTTTAAACTGTCTCATGGGGAACTATAAGTAACTCCTCTCTCACAAATCCTCTTCGCCAACCATCCTGTAAATAGTATAAAATAGGCTCCCCTTCTTTAATAACAGCCTGAGTGATGCTGTACGTTTTAAGAGACAATATTGGATCCGTTGCTGGATACCTCTATCCTCCCTCGAGCTCGCCGGGCTTATATAAATAAATTACACTAACATCAGTGGAAAGCTTTTTTTCAGTTTTTTTTTTCTGGGTGCTGCAGCCTCGGCAGATACCGATTTCATTTTTATAGCATTGGCGGATTTCTTGCCAATCAGTCTAGTTACTTCGTTATTTGAAGCCGATATAACAGCTGTAAACATACAACCCACACCATTGACTAGACTTGTCATTTTCATTTCAACTGCATAGTGATGACCAAATAGGCGCTCTGCTAGTGTTCGATTAAATCTCTCAGCAATGGCTTGACCTCCGTGGGCGTCTTTTTCACCACGTCTGACTATTACGTAAACCTTTACCAGTAGTGCGGATAGAGACCCCATGAATTCGCGTCTAGGATCTACTTGAAGTACCTTCGACCATTTTAAAGGGCTGCGTTAATAAATACGCTGCAGTGCCTTTGCCACCTCTGTCTAATTTTTGTCATTAATGGCTCAGCTTCTTTGTAACGACTGGCCACATCTACATTTAAAACATATTTATTTGTTTTGCGTCTTACTCCGTCGTGTGGGAGAAATAGAAGGTCTGCCTGATTAACATCGTTAGGACCGGGTACATTAAATTTTTGTCTTGGAATGTATTTTGGTGCTGATAAATATACCTGCCAGATGGCCTGCTTCATTAACCAGTCTTTAGCAGTCTCATTTGACACCTTGGGGGCTACGGCAAGCTTTTTGATTACAGAGACACCTTTCCAGTATCCACAGGGGCTATAGTACACTTTCTCCATTTTTATTACATACCGATTTATTAATTAATATTTTGGTTTCCATAGGCCAGCATGTCTATCCCTTTTTTGATATCCAATGCTTAGAGTCGAAGGGCAAGACCGATACCTTATTCAGGTAGATGCGATGACGCTCTGACCGCAAGACATCCATACCATGGCGGATAGTCGTTTTTTTTAAGAGAGCCTCTTTGTACTGCTTATGCCTAATGCACTTTTTTACGACGTTCTTTTTCACACCTTTTGCCTTCTTTATAATTTTGCCACCTGCCTTGAGGATAGAGTACATATTGGGGCACTAACCGATGTATTCAGCTATTGGATTCCAGCACACTCGTCCTTCATTTTACCCAGCAATTTTTTGTTTGTCATGCTGTGCACTGGGTGGTCTTTTGGGTAGTCGGATGTATCATACAGGTCTGCGTGCCTGGCCATATCCTCGTACACATCCTCTTTCTGGATCCCCAGAAGCAAACTGTCTGTGTCGGTGTAAAGAAGTTCACAGCGCTCTTCGTACTGGAATTTTAATTCATTGTAATAGAATTCATACATCAGGTGTTTGGAGAGATCGAGGATGCTCATACCAACATAAACAGGTTGGTTGAGAACCAGGCGGTCCTTAATAACCTGGATGGCAGCAAGATCATCATCGAACATGTTGGCTCAGGCAAACGCAGGTCTTGCTATCAAACGGCGCAGCTTATCTTCCTCATTATTTTGTACCAATTTCACATCCACCCGCTTACGGAGGTTTTTCATGGTCATGCCAAAAACCAAGTTGTTCATGAGCAGATACAGGTCTTTCTCAAAGTCGCTGGTGGCCTTCTTTCAAAGCTCTGTGTTCATACAGATGAAGGCTTCCATTCAAGGGCTTTGATCAAATTTCAGGGCCCTGTGAATATTTTTCAGGCGCAATCCCAGTGATAGGTAAAGTTGTAGATTGCAGAAGTGCAGGACATAGCTTTCCTTGTTGCGGAGATTAAGTACCAACTTCTTAACCTTAGTCGCGCCGAGGAGATTGTGCTGGTACTTTAACATCCACTCCTTTCGGACCACCATGCGCTCTGGAGCCAGCGGGTAGGAGTTGTGCGCCTTACGCAGCTCCTCTATGTACTCCACAATATAACCCACTGGGCTGTCCGCCGAATGCTCTGCGATGTCGTCACAGTTTTCCACTCACTGGAAGCCGCCTGTTGATAATGGTTGACTCATGGCCCATTCATACAAATGGCGTCAAGGTAGAGAATGTGGCTGTTGGTTTTTTTGGGGTCATAGCCTTTAACTATTGGATTGTTGGCCCTAAAGTAGCGCTTCAAGACCACAGAGATACCTCCCCAGAACCTCTTTTCGATGTAAGTCTTTTGGAAAGATTCGAAGACATCTGCCAAAAGGAGGACATCGGTTCGATTGTTAAAGATCATGGTAGTCTCCAAGACTTGGGCAGTTGAAGACCTTCTAGACTTTTTGCGCGTGGGTGTAGTCATCCTCGCTGATGTGCTCTTCCTGAAGATTGCTGTAGAAGTCCTCCTTTCGAAGTAGGTTGGGTTCCTATAATCGTGCCCAGGTATCCATGTATTCGTAGAATTATATATCTTTTCGCATTAAGAGATGTCGTCTTTGCTCGTTTAGTTCGTGCTTGCTCGTGATTTGGAAAGCCTCTCGAGGGTTGGCTGCCACCAACTTATCGAGAGATGCCAGCATGAATTGTGCGCTGTCGATTAAGCGGAGCTGCCCCAGAGAGAAGGAGATGTACTTTTCCGTGTTGTTGGAGATGCAAAAGATGCGTCCATCCATGGCAGTGGTCACGCACAGAGTTTCCCTCGAGTGGCTTTTCACAGATGTACAGGCCGTTGCAGTGTTGTAGGCCTGCCAGTCCTCTCATGTCATTCTTATGACCTTTGGATAGGTTAATATCATCTTGATCTTATGCTCCTCTTCCTGCAAAGCATGAAGGAAATGCTCTGCGATGTCGTCCTCATTAGGACCTCAGTATTCAACTGGCCGTTTTGTCCACCCATCGCACCGCACCACAATGTAACTGCAGGCCTCTTTGTGTTGCGTTTTTCAGGTGTTGCTTTTTGTTGGATTCAGTTCTAGGCCCTCAATCTTTGAAGTAAGAGCCTCAAAGTCTGCATAGATGATGTAGGGGGTTGGCAGCTGTTTATGGTGATTCTGGAAGGCCAGCTTGTTCTTACCACCTTCTGGCATCTCTACCCGCACGGCGGTTTGTCCTATTCCTAATGGCTTGTGTGCCTCCAACAGGTCTTCCCTGGTGTAGCTGTGCAGGCAGCACTTGCAGAAGTGCTTCCATCTCACAGTCTTGTTCTGGTCATGGAGAAGGCAGTTGAAGTCCCTGATGTAAACGTAGTGGGTTATGCCCGCCTTTTCAATCAACAGCGCGTTGATCCTGGGCATGTCCTCTGGCTGTTTACTGAGGTAGTGTACAATAACACCTTTGTCCCACCCAAACACATTAATGACTAGGTTGTTGAGCTTTTTCAACTTAGGAATTTGAGAGATGAGCGTGGAATAATCAAACCCTTCAATGGTAAGCCCATCGTCTGTTGGGTAATTTGAGATTCTTTCAGGGTGTACAGCTACAGGGTTGCAAGCAATTCTTATGACCCATATAATACATTTGTCATCCCTGTTTTTCGGGTTCTATGTATGATCTGTTCTCAATGGCTGGTATCTAGCAATGTTAAGCCACCCTGATCCCCTCTGAGTCTCTTGGATACTTGCGGAATTGGTTAAAAGCCCCATTGATTTTACTTTTCTGCATAAGGGTCTCCTGTTTATGATGTAGGACGAGGTCTGTGAACTCATCAGTTTTATTCGGTCCAGCTTTTTCGAGCTTGACAATGAGTGCCTAAAAAATTTATACCACCGAGTGCTCTGATTTCGTCTTTGAGCTTTTCCACAATTTTAGAGCACACCTTTTCGAGGAAAGCTCTTAGATCTGTGTGTCTTTAGGGTACATCCATCTGCCATCCTCATAAGTAGTTACTAATGGCCCATGGAGTCTGTGTGAAGGTTAATTCTTTTTTTACAAACAGACCTTTTAGGTCATTATGAGATCTTGGGGCACGAGGGATTGGGTCGAATTCTTCCTCAATGGCCTTCCCTTTCCTTTTCTTCTTTTTGCGAGGAGGTGGGATAGGTCGGTATTTTCTAGTCTGTAAGGGTTTTAACAAACGCTCCTTGACTGCCTCGGGAATCGGCTCATCCAGGATGTTTTGAACTACATTGTGGAGAGGTATATTGTGCAATACGAATTGGCATGTTTTCATACTAAACAATTCACTTAGTGAAAAACAATTTTGAAAATAAATTGGTATCGTTTCTTTTGGACGCTAGTTTAGATAACCTCTAAAATGAATATTTAGGGCTGGCTTAGATACCCGCGAATGCTGGAAGCTTGTTTACCCATGTTGCTTAGTATTGAAGTTCCCTCATAACAAAAGGATATACGCGTCTTGCCCGGTGTTCTACCCTAACGAGGTTCTGTTTAGCAGGCTGTGCACCACAAGACTCGCACAGAATTGACTCAGACTAGGTCCCTATGCCACACCTCTGAAGGGCTTTAGGATTGGGGATTTTCCGCGTATAAGTGCAAGGGGAATCTTACAGTACTCCCCGATACAGCTTTTACCACAGTGCTGTAGAGAGTAGACTAGGAGCCACCTACAGTTTTGTTGTCTTTTCATTGTGGTATACCATATCAACACTATTTTCTAAATGAAAGTTTAGCCCTCGTATAAAACTTGTATTTAAATATAAAATATTCATAGGTTATACAGTCTCAGAGATGTAACATTGGCCAAGAGTTGGTGACTTTCAAAAGGGACAAAAATGATCCAAATGGAGACTTACCACTTGGTATATACAAGCTTATAAAGATTATCGATATTAACACAAGTCTGGGTGAAACTAAAATTATCAGGGTTATAAATGATAAAGGCATTCAAAAAAACGTGCGGCCTCCTCAGTGTTTGAAAACTCTTATCCCTACTGAGAGTGCGGATACGTTCCTCCTAAACAACGGTCTCATTGAAGGTAAAAATAATAATTACTTCTCGGTTGATACGCATGCCATGCACCACTGAAGGATATTGGAACCAATACAAATTGGGGTGTGTGGCATCAGGGTGGGACACAGCCTTTTACTTACTACTGCCTATAATCATGTAATGATTCCTTTATGTACAACCAGTGTTGATACTAAGTGCTTCCTGTACATGTGAAAATAAATGCAGCGTGTTTCCGCCAGTATACCGAGCAAATGTATTATGCGTTACGACACCACAAACTGTCCTCCCAGCCTTAGCACTGAATTGACAGCAGTTGTTTAAATTCCATGGATTTGGATGACTGCTTAACTTACATTCAGCATTTTTTCGGGCTTTAATATCTGTAAGACAAACGCCATCAAACCAAGGCTTGTTAATCCTTGGATTTACTGTGGTTTTAGGAATGGTTTCTATATCCATAAGTTGATCAGAGAATACATGAACGTGATCAAGCTGATTTTAGTTCGACAGAGACTGGCAAATGTTGCTTAGTCTGCCTCTGCGACTTTTCACCGAGGATTTTGTTCTTCAGGGGAAGCTTTCATTGGCTCTAATACCACTGGAAAGTGGTCACTACCGCACATGTTGTTGTGTACTGACCAACTGAAGTTCTGTAACAAGGACGGGTAAGCAATAGTTAAGTTTATTGCAGTATGATTTCCTGAATCTGGATGTAAATATGTATCAGATCTATCTTTTTACCCTTATCAGAAGTGGAGTTACTACCCACAAAGGGTTATGACTATTGAAAGTATGTATGGTTTAGGCAGCTGTTGAACAAGACCATTAAGATCTTGGAAGTAAAGAGTAGTTGCAGGTGGAATCTAAATTGAGCATAATGTTTTGAATAAGTTGTATGCTTACAGCTGGATTTGCCTGACCAAGATGGATAGGCTCTGTCAAGTTAATTGGAAAAAGCATTGTACATAGTAAACTGCCTCATCTGAATGTTATCAAATGTTTTTAAATGTGTCTCTCAGAGACAGAAAGCAGTAGGATTATATTCTTGAACTAATAGCCTAATTTCATTAAGGCGAGAAATCCCACAGGATCCTGCTCTCGACGGTGACCCATAAGGTCGTTTTAGCAAATGGGGCTAAGAATCATGACTTTGAGTCTCTCGAACATGTTGGCAAGATTGACAGGGTTCCTGTGACGTTTGGGAACCATGTCTGGCATAGGTGCCCTGGCCTTGCCCTTCTTAGGGAGGACTTTTTTCTCAGATTTTGAATTTAGCTTTATAGTATGGTAGATTAGGTAAAAATAGTTCAAAATTTGAAAAAAGTGTGAAAATTTGCACACTGGTAGAGTTTTTGATACTCTTTCATATTCAAGCGGGACACACGTGATTTGACTACAAATGTGGCCGCCATCTTGATTTCCAAAATGGCCGCCATCGAAACACAAGTTTGTCAAAATCTCAGCTCACAGGACACATATAGTCTTGATTTTAGTTGCTAATCCTATGTTTTCATACCTAAGGAATGCAATAGAATTCACTAAAATACTCTTTTATTAATGTTGTATGTCAAACTTTAACATGACCTCAATTAGAAAAAAACATGTGAGGAAAATCACATGTTCTCACTTTTTAAAAGATATGGCCTAGAAATGAGAACAATATATTTGTATTGCTAATTTATTTAATCACACAGCAGAAACTATGAATGAGTTGTTTCAGCGGCCCTATAATGTACTGGCGACTGTATTAAGTGTTCATTTGTATTAATTTTGTTATATTGATAGATGTGATGGTGCTGCTATAACAACAGGATCATTTCTTTTGAGGAAGGTTAAGGGTAGTAGGAGTCTGTTAAATCAGAAGTTCCATTTTACTAACCCAATTACTCTACGTAATGATGCCCAAAAATTGAAAGTTAATGAACCCTGGTATAGGAACTTCCTAAAAAGCATGGTGTCATTTGTAACGAACTGCCAATTGTGTGTGATTAGTAAACAGGGCACGGTGGAAAAACTTGTTCATCCTGAAAAATATAGGGAAATTGATAAGGAAAGTGGCTGCAAACCGTTTGATGTGAACAGTTTTGGAAATTAACAAGATTAATTGCTTACCACATGACACCAACATCATGAGACTGGACAGTGGTGAAGGGATTGAAATTACCTTTAAATCAAACAAAGCTACACGAAATATGACAACCAAAAGATCCAGCATGCTTAAAAGCAGAAAGCTAAAGCAGATACAAGATTTGAACCATGTCTACTTAGACTCGACAAAGTGTTGATGTTTCAATGGGCAGGACAAAGAGTTGCCTTTTCTGTGATGAAGATAACACAAACAAACAACTCTACAATGTGCAATCAGATCGTCGTGTTTGTTATTTACTACAATATAGAAGGATGTTAGAAAAGGTCACTCAGGGTACTATGCACGCCAGAAATACTACATATCGTCTGAGTTACATGATAGCACTGGATGGTCCTATGTATGGAAATCCAATGCTTGTTATGGCAGAGAGTGTGTCCTACATAGAAGAAATTCGTTAAGATGAATATGATGAAAGTTGACCGGTCTTCAAGTTGTCTGTTGTTTGGAAGGGTTTACGAGGACAAAGCAAAGTCAGGAAGTGATTCTTATACTAATTTCTACAATGTGGGATGCTTTAAAGATATTTTGATCCAACAACGATGATGATGCCATTTGGCACATGATGGATTACTGAAACATGCGTGTCAAAGGGATACTGTTCCCAAAAGTGTACTTTCTCTTGTTAAAACGATCGGAAGAGGACCAATTATCCAATATCGAAAGCAACCATCAAAACTCCTTAACACAGGTAGTCCTGTCTCTACCTTAGTTTATTGTGGTCAATGAAAAACAAACATCGAAAGAATCATTAGGATATTAAACATGTCATTTAAAAACAAGAGATACTCCAGTCGACATATATACTGGTTTGAAAATTCATGCTAATACAAGACAAAGAGGGCTGTTATCAAATTGTGAACTCTGTATATCATATGATAGGACACAAGAAATTTCAGTGTTGCACAGTGTGGCAAAAATTGATGTGTTTACTCATCTACATTGAAGAGTGATGTGTTCACTGTTGGGTCTGTAAATAATATTGACCAAAACCCAACTTCAAGGAATGCTATGGATTCATTTCATGGGGCAGCAAAATCATTTTATATATCATGATGGTTTTTTAGATGGTTTTCTTCAATTAAACACAATCTGCTGAGACAATACAGTGATGGGAACACATGTGTGGAGACCTCTGATATGCTTGCCTCTGATGCTGGATATTTAGTTATCTTATGAGAAAAAACAGGAATAGTGTCCCTTTAACATCCAGGTTTCAAGGATTCATCAAAAGCACATTTTAGTTAACATTTCTTTCCTCAATATTTGTGCAGCTTGTTCCAAACGAATGGCATCACCATCATCCTCAGCATTGTTGTTGGAGCAAGCAATTTTAGTAGCATCCCCTAGATCTAAACTGTACACACCCATTTCATGACTTTGTTGTATCTCTCGTTTGGAGTTAAACTCATCAGTGTATGTTTCAGTCCTGTGTGTTTCAGTCTTGTTGTACTTTCTTTTTTAAAAAAATTTGGGGAAAAGTCTGAAATTTCTCCTTTATGCTGGATTTATAAAGCATTTCTAAATAACACAACTTGAAGACTTGTTAAATAGCATCATGTTCATCTTGATGAACTTATATGTAGGACACAAGCTCTGCCAATACAAGGCTATCATCTTTGGTTTTTTTTTATATTACGAGCATTCAGTGCTATATCTAACAACTCCGATGACATATAACATCTCCGGCATACATGTCACACTCAGGAACATATACGGTCAAGTTTGTCTGTATGCCAATTATGATT
>JAULCD010010895.1:0-12948 GCA_032361085.1 Calliostoma canaliculatum | reverse complement strand
AATTAAGTGATGGCATTACCGTTCTTGGTTCAGACACATAATTGAGCAATGTTGCTTCACTTGTCAAGCATATGACGTTCCACGGTACCGTTTCAGAAACTCTTTGTAAATTTAAGACATCAAAACCATGCTATGGGCCAATGTTGTTATCTGGAACTTTAACCAAAACAAAGTTTATCTACTTCTTCAAAATAAACAAACATTTCATCGCTTTTCAGAATGACACATACTTTTCTTTCAGCCCTTTTTCTGCTAAAACACGTAAAATGGCGTTAATGTTTGATAACTCGATTTAGAGGATTGGGCACCGTTCCACAAAGCGATCCTAGGCTAGGTTGATCGGAAGTGCTAAAACATAAGTCTTAGTTTGGATTACGACTGTCGTAGCGTAGAGATTACTTTGGAACCGTTGCCGAATGGCACCGGTTCCAAATCGATTTCTGCGCTACGACAGTTATAAACCCATGATAAGAAACAACTCAATGAGAACATTGTTTCAAAAATTACTTATGATAAACTTCGGCACCGGTTCCAAATTGATTTCTTCGCTACGATAGTTGTAAACCCATGATAAAAATCAACTTCATAAGAACACTGTTTCAAAATCCCTTATGATAAACTTAACCTAAGGTCGCATTGAAAAACAGGGCCATTATGTTTTCTCCTAACTAAAAAATAAAATAGTAAAATGTAACTTTTAGAATAAATTTGGCCTTTTATTGTTTATTTGTTGGTTTACGAGTCCTGCGACATTGAAAACGGTAAAATTCAAATACAAATATACTGACTTTTGATAGTTATTTTAATTGCCGGCGCTTATGATTTTGACGATAAAAAAATTAATTTTGTAAACTCCAACCTAATTAGACTGTTAAAAACCTTTCCTGCAAAACATTGTGTAAAAAAGCTCCTATATATTACGAAAAACAATTTAACAGCACTAGGTGAAAACAATGTTGAGTTTTACTCGGAATAAGAAACTGATTTCTTTTGTTGTTATTATTTATATTAAATATCTGTATTTACTTTTAACCATCTACGACCTAAAATCATTTTGTTTTTCGATTGACCTACAGAATATTTTAAGATTTTAAAAAAAAATTTGGCCACCAACATGAATTGTTGACCCATTTTTTGTAAACCAACTAAAAAAATAAAAGGCCTTACGATGTTCTCAGAAACACACAATGGCCATAGATCTCATAAGACTCTCATGTTAAGATGTAATATAAGACTGACTGAGCGTTATTTATAGTCATAACTTCGTTTAAAAGTTGAGCGTTTATATGTTGGTCTTAAGATCCCAAATTAATTATGCTTTTATAACATGTGGCTTCTGGGTTTAATAATTTGTAACGAGTGTTGCCGGTTTAATTACCTGCATCGCATGACAACAGTGGTGATGCTAATCTGTTTGTATCTTGGAAGTGGTGTGATATAATGAGGAGAAAGTTACTTATTGAGTTCACACGTCTTTATTTACAATGTGCAACATTTTGGTTTTGCTTTTTATACCGTTATCAAGCATAACGATGCTTGATAACGATATAAAAAGGTATACTGATACGTGGTACACTGTAAATAAAGATGACTGAAATCCATAAGCAACTTTCTCCTAATTAATGGTGATGCTATTTTTACCTACGGCAAATATTTATCCAGTGAAATACTGTGTAACTTCAATACATACACTTACCTTACAAAACAACCACAGCCATTAGCTTAACAGTATTTACCTCAAAAAACGTCATCGGGACCAAATCTGTCATCGCCCAATGAGTTATACCCTTAGACTGCCAAGTGCTATATTTTACAGTTTCATGGTCTAAACAGGCTGTTGAAAACCAATCGTGTGATAAGTTGTTTAAAAGAGCTCCTACTGGAGCTCTTTCAAACAAATGATTACAGGATAAGTGTTTATGAGCACTTGGTAGCAACTTTTTTAAAATTCCAATAAAATCAGTTTGGCGCATTAAGAGTTAATGGTAATCAAGAATTGTACTGAAGCTTTCTGTTCCAGACAAAAGTCGTTTGTTAGCCCTGATATCACTAAAACTGATAAAAGATTGAATCCAGATTAAAGTCATAAATAGTTTCTATTTCGTCATAAAATAAGTAGCACAAAGGAATGAAGATAAATGTGAGATAGTCTCGTCTTCACCAAAGACTGCACACTGTCAGCAAATAAACCCGTTTTATCTGCTAACAGATGAAGTGAGGATAAACTTGTATGGTTTCAACAAAGATCAAAATAGTTTATTTAGCGCCGTACAATTGAAATATTGTATAAATTGGTTCCTTATGCTTGAATCTCTCGTACCACCTTTTTATTAATCAAATTTAAATTTTATACATTTTGAATGAAACAGGTTTGTAAAATACATAAATAAATACAAAGTACAACATGTCATGTTGTTGAGACATATTTCTAAAGGAACTGTAAACATTAACACGAAACTGACGCTGTTTATAATTAGTCATTGCACAATGCGTCTTGCAGACCGTGCTTTTGCGCCTTAAGGAAAGTGTAAAAAAGTCTGCCTTTTTAATGTGTTTCACCTTTGAATAAATGAGCATGTTATACACATTGTAACATCTCTTTAACTTGAATATGTCTACCGACGTCATTGCCCAACAGGATAAAACCTCAATTCCGTACCAGATTTCACGCTCAACTAACTTAAATCTGCGTCAGAATCAAGGGTCCGTTTCACAAAGCTGTCGTAAATATACGACGTCGTGAACTATATCACTAGACAATGCCTTGATCTAATAAAACACAAAAATCGTTGTAAACCGTACGCTTTCCAAAGAAAATCTTGTTTTTAATTTGAAAATCGCACAATTTCTAGCATTTGTAAACCTAAACCATCGACCCAGAGACATCGTTTACGACGTCGTAAGTTCACGACAGCTTTGTGAAACTGGCCCTAGCGTAGTGCGTAATCCGGGTGAATGTGTGTTAACAACGAAATGGGGTTATTTCAAAAGTCTTTACAATAATTTGGGGCACGTATATTATTAGACAGTGTGTGATGACTGATTTGACGCTATCGATCTCAAATTAGGACCATCAACCAATAACCCTGTCCTCACTGCATACGAAGAGTTTGTTAACACAGAAAATTACACTGATTCAGCGTCTTGGTTTGTGATCAAGAGCGCAACCACTAGATTATCCCACCTCGTGTATGTAAACCTGCATGTAATGCTGTTTTCTCAAACTAATTGTAACAATCCCTGCCATTTTGCAAACGTCAAATTGTGCGAATATACCGACGTCATCGTATCATACGTTATGTCTATGTTGCATAAAAACTAACACTAGTAAACCAATGTACCGAAATTATTCAGCGGATTTCCAATGGTTTGATGATATTTCCTCTGGAAATCTCATGAAACCAATGGAAATCCGCTAAATTATTTCGATACATTTTTTTCCAGTGTAAGCAGTATGTATTGAGTGATAGTCCTCTTGCTCATGGACGCAATCCTGTTTTGCTGACTGAAAATTTGGACCCGAATTAACGTTGTGCGCAAGCTGAGTGAATGTGAGTAAACAACGGGATGGGGTTATTTGCCAAAGTCTTTATAGTAATTCGGATCACATATTTTATTAGGCGCAGAGTGTGATGGCTGATTTAACGGTATCGATCTCGAATTATGGTTGTAAACCTATAACAAGCTAGGGAGTGCGGACGAGGCTAAGTTACTTGTGAGGATTTAGCAAGGAGGGAATCGGATTAAACATGGGTCAGTCGATGTTTGGAAACCATGTTGAGTCAAGGTGAACGTTAAAACTGTTTGAATTGTTAACATATGTAGTAGATAAGCTCAACATTCTTGAATGTTTTTTTATTAATGTCAGACTTTTGGATACGTTTAAACCAACATAAGATCATACCATGCATCCCATGTCAAAACAAACAAACAAAAACATCACTGATTATTGTAGCATTTACAACACACTGGGCCGATGAGTTTTGTTCGCAAATGGTAAGAGATGCAAGTGCACAGCTTACATATGTGCTAGCATTGTAAACATAACTCATTCAAACGGGAGCTATTTTAAACAAATTGTCACAGGATAAAATTCCAACAGTTTATCAAAATAGAATTTCGGACATTAAAACAGACAGTTATTGAGCGTGGCACCAAAAAAGTTAACACATATGTCAAAAGCTGGAAACATATAAAAATCAACAAAACAACTTTGAAGGTGACGTCTTACAAACTCACACACGAAACCTCATTAAACCAACACTATCTTCCAAATAAAGTGTAAAACATATACAGACTAACTGAAAGTATAAAATTTACATAATTTTCTCATACAATGTCAAATCAATTTGTGTACTAAACCACCACACTGGACTGATGAATTAGGATTGCAAATATTTTGGGGTTTTTCACTTTCGAATATTTTGGGATCCTGCACCGTTTCCAATAGTTTTGAAAGTTTGTATACTGAACCTATTGACCCAGTGTTGTTTTTTTCTAAAACAAATAGCAGTAATGGTACCTAAAGCACGAAAAGCATCAGCAGTCGTTTACTTACAAAATTAAAACATCCTTTATCAAATTTAGGCAATTTACATCTTGATGTTTTAATTTACTTTACACTTTCTGTAACACGAATGTCGTTATCAGGGTTTAGATGAACATAAATTTAATAAGAATTTTAACTAAAACTTGGAAACTTGCCTTTTTTAGTCTGTAAATGTATTTTTGAAAATTACGCATATGTACATTTAGAAGAAGTACTGCAACACGCAATTGAATTTCGATATGTACCAATATGTTGCAACTCATATGAATACAAAGTGATGTTTCAGGTACGGTGAGAGCTCATCTCACAAATACATTACAAACCGCAACAACTTGCTGCACGTGCAATTAACAAACCCAGGGCTAATACATACCAAATAAACAATTTAAAAACTGTTTCTATTGAGCATCGAGTGAGACAAAGTTGTATAGCACACAAAAATGAACACTATGGGTCCACCACAGATTTCTTCAACCAAGATTGTTGGCATGCGTGATGCTGGAATGTCACTATGGCAAATTTGACACTATGACAACTTGAGTGGGCCATCATCATTTGACCTTTAGTTGGATCTTGAAAAAAACACCGCAAAACAACGGATGTAAAGAGCAAGAAAAACGATCCTGAAGACCTTCCTGTACAGCTGTAAGAGCAGATGATATATATGTGCGATGCAAACCATTTGCTGACAGCGAACAGCTAAAGAAAAACAGCAATACAGATATATCTAAAAGGTCAGTCCGTAATCAACTTAAAAAACCCAGGCTACTGCCCAACCGGCCTGTTAAAAGTTCTTTGCTTACTAATCTTAAAAGGCTGCTCGGCTAGCCTGGTACAGAGCACGTCCGAACTAAAACCTTGCATTCTGGAGAAACACTCACTGGTCTGATAAGAGACATTTTCTACTCTTCATGACAGATCGAAGACAGACGATTTGAAGACAAAGGGGAAGAACTTATGCCCAGAGGAACATAATCGAACAGGGTCCTTTCGTTTTGGGGCTCATTGGTGGTATGGAGATTGTTCTGTATGCTTCCCTTGATAACTTTTAAGGCTAATCTCAAAGGACAAAAATACCAGCGAGACATGTTGAAACATGCTATAGTTCCTCATGTTGACAACTATCCCCTCAGTACAACACCCATCTTCATCGTGTGTGTGTCGCTTACATCCGCCAGGAAGCCATCACTACATTGGCTTGGCCAGCTGAAGGTCCGGATCTGAACACGTGTGGGACTTTTAGGCCGTAGGATTCTCAACACATAACCTTAGATTCACGACCTTGTAAATATGACGTGGTTCTTTATTAGGATTGGAACTAGCTGCCCCACAAACATCTTGAACGTCTCATTCAGTTCATGAGGAGGCGTGTTGAGGTAGTCATTCGTGTTAATGAAGGCTACACCAAACACAGTAATGCCTTGTTGCAAAAAGCTTTTTCCAGGTGTATAGAAACTGGTTGAGGTACAACCGTATTTTCTCAAGTTTCATTAACTGATGTATGAAACAAGACAAAGATATCCAAACTACATAAATGTTGTTGTTCAAAATAGTTCTGGGAGAAACACAACCAGGAGTACCACGACATTCCAATTTATTTAAAGATAGTACAGTTTTCGAAACTGACGTCATTTCCAGCAGATTATTACTTGTCAGTAGTATGCATACATTTTAATTGGAGAACTTAGGAATAATGTATTGCAAGTCCAAATATTAAATGTTCACCAGTATCATGAGTAACCTTTCTGCAAACGAACAACTGATTTAATCCTGTTCCATTCCTCATGTAATGCAGCAGTCAATCTTTTAAGTATTTGGCGACCACGACGGCCTAACATGCCCCACGGATGCTCGATGGGATTGTGAAATGGTTTCAAAAACATTCTTTTGCATGAACTAGGAGACAGCATGTGCTCTGTGAGGCCTGGCATTATCATCCATAAAGATGTGTCTTGTGACTAGAGGATGATTAAGAAAATGTCGGACAACAACCCTTTAAAGATTTCCTGATCTGCATTTCCTATTATGGTACATCACACGAGATCTAAAGACATCTAGTAAAAGGTCACACAAAATGAAACTTGAATATTATTTCTTAGAAGTTGCGTTTAAAATTTTAATTATCATGTGTTTTCTGTTGTTGTCGTTGATTTTATGGGGTTTCGGGTTAGTTCGTTCGTTTGTTGTTATACTATACTATACTATACTATGTTATGTTAAGCATATTTATGTTTTATTTGTTTTTGTTTTTGTGTTTGTTTTGTTGTGTTCAGTTTAGTTTCAGTTTTGTTCACGAAGTTTCAGGGCATATGATTGATCCTTCTTCAAGCAAATGCCCTGAAACACCGTTAAACACACGACAAATGAGTTAAATTTATAAAAGTGACCACTTCAATATGTCTCTCAAAGAATTTACCACGACAGTTATTTGCACATGGCAGTTTCATTCAATGGAATGTTAACAAGTTGACCTCAACATGTTGTTTGCTCTTGTTGGATGATATTCAAAGAGTCTGTTGGTAACGCTTTTACTGATTGGTTGACTGATTCAACGTTTGAGCAGTGATTGGATTAGTTATTTTTGTGTTGTCGAAACATTTTTAAATTTGTCACGTTGAGACACCCAAAATAGTTTGTGTGCAAAAGGGAATCTAGTTTGAAGTTAATAAACTTCTAGTAATGTTTACGCCTTTCAGGGCAAGAAAATAATCATATGGGAAATAAACACAACTAAAATCCTACACAAGGCTACAAACCAGACAATTTCTTTGCTGTATATTTAATACTTTAAAATGTTCATTAAACTGTTATTGCTAGTTAAACACTTGATACTAGGTTTTGTTATTTTGTGTCCAATTTCAAGATAATTGTCATGCATTTAGTCTGCAAAGATAGGTTTTTTTGTTCATAAAATTTAGTCTTACAAAATTATATTCAGAAAAACAGGTGTCTGAACGCTATGCCATTTCACTCACATGCCAAGACAACTATCGGTTTTATATATACTAGTCAAATTGTTGGTGGATGTTTGATACTGTAAAGGATTTCCATTTCAGAGATTCCTTGAAACGACAATGTCACAAACCAGACTAATTTGACACATAACAAAGATTGTACCACAGTTACAATAAGAGTAAATTTCTAGGACGTGATATGTTAGCAAACTCGGAATGTCAGACTGTCGGTTTTGATTAACTTAAACATACTGTATTCACTATAGTGTCGGTTAACTCCCAGAGTGTCATCCTCAACACTTGTCTGTTTCAAAGTTAAAACTCCTGTTGGAATAGGCTGTTGAACACCTATCCTGTGTTAATTTGTTTAAAAGAGCTCCTTCAGGAGCTTTTTTAAACAAATTAGCACAGGATAGGTTATCAACAGCACAATGTGGACACAGGTCAAGTCTACAGTCTCTCAGAATGAAAATGCAGCCACGTTATGATGAAGATTTAAAACAAGGATGTGAAAGTAAGAGAGAGTTATTTGCACATTGCCGAATCGTGGCCCGTTAGTCTAACAACACCAATTGTTAAAATTAATGTTAGTATTGTTGCTAATAGTTGCACAGTTCTACTCACAGACGTTAAACAGTGAGGAAAAACAGGACGATAAGCCAAAAACAAACACATATTAGGACATGTGACTTTTTGAACCCTTAAAGTGCCGATCCCGGATTAGTAATATCTAAAACTGTGATTATCTTCTGCTGTTGGAAACCTATCATGTGGTAATTTGTTTGAAAGAGCTCCTTATGAGCTCTTTCAAACAAATTACCACAGAATAGATTTTCATGAGTGTATTCAGATTAGATTTTATACACTGACATTGACAAGTGATGTTGTCAGCACTTTAATTACACAAAAACGTCGACTGTATCCTGTCTTATATCTCACGTCTCATTTCTCCAAAATATAATTATTGTGTTACTTGAGACGCAGTTTGCGTTCAAGGTCACAATGGTATACACTCATCCTTGTCAGATTTTTGTTTCCTAAATTGGATAAACGATGAAAATATCTACACGTTTATCATGCTACTTTTGCTGACATATTTGCACAGCTCTGATTAGGACAAACATCACAAGAAGACACTGAATAACGACCAGCCTTTAATCTTCCAAACTTTCTTAAATAAACATTCCACTTTTAAGAAGATGTAACAAGTTATTTTTCTGACCATTTGCTGACTAATAGATGACCCAGACATGTTAATCAAACACCATTTGCTCACACTCATGGGCAGGTTTAGCTTTTTATGACTTAAACGGGTAATAAAGACTGTTGTCTTTATGTTGTTATTTTTGGACTTTAGGCAAAACAATTAATGTAATTGCGTTGTCAAGCTCGTCAGACACGTAAACGAGCAAAGTTGACCTAAACCATAAATGTCAAATTAATGTAATAGGTCAATGACGACATTATGATGTTAAAAACCTATACTGTAATAATTGGTTTAAAAGTCACCCAGCTAATAGGTTTAGTCTACACATTTCAAAATAAATGCAAACAGTAAACTTTTTTAGAAATACATTTATTTAGAAAATGTACAATTCATAACGATTTATTTTTCAACTTTGACCACTTGTAAACTCGGGCAACGGGCTCAGTCCTATTAACTTCTTGCTCTTTTCCGATTCCATTGTGATACTCAACACAACATCCTGTTCCTCTAAGCGATCTAAGGCTAAGTTGATCGTAAATGCTAAAATATAACATTAGCTTACAGCTGTCGCAGTGCAGAGATCGGTTTGGAACCGGTGCCATTCGTCATCAGTTCCAAAGAGATTTCTGCGCTACGACAGTCGTAAGCCTATGATAAGAAACAAGTCCACGGGATATTGTTTCCAAAATCGCTTACGATCATTTTAACACTAACTTAAAGATCGCTTTGAGAAACGGGGTCCAGGCTGCTTCACACCCACAGTGATTTGTTATTTAAAAAATAAAAATTGGAGTTTTAGAATTAAAATAGTTATTATCACATTAGGCCTTCGTATACAAAGCTATGGTAAGGCTAAGACGTCTTCCCTCTTCCCTCAGCGCTTTCGTTACGTGAGCGTTAAGATAAATGTTAAAACAGCTTAACTGCATGAGAGCTTTATAAAACAATACATTGCAGTATATCTTTTTGGATTAAAAGAAAGTGTTCAACGGTCATGACGAATTTATGATTTAAATCGATTTGAACTAATGTTAGCTTTGTGGAATAGACGACAAGCCTTTGCAATAAGTGTCATAAAAAATTGTTATCAGTAAACATCAGATAAGACTACTTTTAGTTTTCCAATTTTAAGGCCATATAATTTAGACTACCTCCATAAACAGCTCAAAACATTTTGTCAAAACCTACATCAAAGATAACTGTTGCACTGCTAACCCTGAAATCGCTGATATCAAATTTAATTCACGCAACCAAAAGTTCAAGCGAAATACTCCATCAATACAAACACTGTTGTCTAGCAAGTTGGTATCTACATCGAAATATTGCACACATTGCAATAAAGAAGATGATATCATAGCATATCTCGCTCGTTATTCACACCAACTTCTCGACTGCCCCTCAAAGAAGACGACCTGAGGTTGTTTGTAACGTATTTTTTTTATTTGTTTCAAAGAGTTGTCACAGAAGAATGTTTGAACAGTTTGCAACAGAATATATTTTCAAACCCGGGATTTGCACGGAACTCAAGAACAAAGAGTGACAGTTTCCCCACGTATGCAAATATCCTAAATATAACAATTCGTAGCGCAGAGATCTCTTTGGAACCGGTGCCATTCGGCACCGGTTCCAAATTGATGTCTGTGCTACGACAGTCGTATGTTTAAAAAAACAACTTCACATGACAGTTTTCAAAAATGACTTACGGTCAACTTAGCCAAAGATTTCCTTGAGGAACAGGCCAAATGACTACCATTATTTTACTGTTCCAGAAACGCAATATTGTACATTAACTATTACTTTGTTACATCAAGGATTCTCCGTTGTCCTGAATGACATATAATGAGTAAATATGTTCTATAATTCATATTTATTATTTGTTTTCAGAACAATGCTTCCCCACAATGCTGTTAAATAATGCGGCTCACCTTTCAATGTACATATTCTTGTGGGACAGCAAGTAAATGTTGACTAAATCAATACACAGATGAGGAAGACTCTTAGTTCCGGAGACGACCTATTTCGGTTTTTACTTTTCTCTTTGATGCTTCCCCAAGGCTGTTTATCTTTGTACAACAAGATACTATTGTATCAGGCCCACGTTTTACAAAAGCCTCGTAAGGCTATAAGCTTGTATCTACATCCGAACACACTGGGCCAATGCGCTGTAGTATATAGATATCACACATTCTGTAAACTGGGCAATTTTAAATGCAAAACAAATTGTTGTTTTGAAGGAGTACATTTTAGAACGATTTTACCATTTGTAAATCTAGTCTATTGACCCATTATGACGATGAAGGCTAACACATCAGAAACTCACCCGGAAGAATAAACAGTGGATGAATTAAAGGCTTAGGTCCCCGTTCCTCAAAGTGATCTTAGAGTTAAGACAATCGTAAGCATTCTAAACAGTGTCCTGTTGAGTTGTTTCATATCATAGATTTACGAATGTCGTAGCGCAAAAATTGATTGTAATCGGTGCCGAGTGGCACCGGTTCCAAAGCGCTTTCTGCGCTACGACAGTCGTAAGTCAATGTTATATTTTAGCACTTACGATCAACTTAGCTTTGTCGCTTTGGGGAACGAGGTCCAGGCAGATACACTTTGTCTTGGAAACTTATCTTAATTGTTTTATTTATGTTTTTCATGACTAACTTTTAATCATACGACATTTATAAAGATTTTCCCAAAGGGAAAAAAAGTAACATTGTTTGCGAAAATACAGACACGTGAAAGCAAAATAGGTTTTAATGTTCTAAATTAATTACATGTAATTCAGTATTCTGTTGTTGTAATTCGGTTTGCGTTATTATATTACTCATGGGAATTGAATGTTGTGTCACAACCAAACTATACTCACTCGTGATTACGTGATTTAAAGTACAATTTAAGAATACCAATTTTAGAGTGACACTAATTTGTTCAATGTATAAATAATGCTTTAATACAAAACAGCATTAACACTCCATATAAACGTCTTTGCGACAAAATCACAAAACCTGCAATGCCCGTTTTGGGACTTTTGGTTGTAAAATACTCAATCTCATTAAAAGCATTTTGTTGCCTTGCGCTGCTCTACATTGCACATAATGTGCGGTGTCGATAAGTGCAACGCATACGTATACAATAGGAACCAAAATTATGTGTTCTAGAAAGGAATAAGTGAAGAAAAACGTAATCAGTTTCTTTGTCTTTGGTCAGTTATTTCATAAATAGCATGCATTCTTGTATTAAATTTGCCTTCTCCAAATTTAGTGTTGTTTGATAATATGAATTGATTGCATTAAATTTTTTAAAAAAAGATTTAGATTTGTCTCGTCAAGCTATCTAATAAAGGCAGGACCATTACTTTAATAACATAAGATTGTTACAAATGTTTAAGTTTTATGAATACAAGCATTTATATTAATGTAAAGGTTTATGTGAAAAGCAAGTAAATGTTCGTCAAATCGATACACTGTAAAGGGACCTGCGTGTTTCAGCAAAACAAACTTTATGCTTTCAAACGGTTTCGCTTTTCTTTGATAGTTTAACAGTCTAACCTCTTCCCTACAATACATGATTCACGGCGCAACAAAACGCAATGTTTAACAGTAACTACTACTTTAGCATATCAGTAGTCGTTAGTCTTCCTCAAGGTAATTTCATTAGCTACACATTTTTTAGGGATATTTAGAAGTGGTGGTACATAGTTCAAGATTTCTTAGATGCCAACTTCAGGTTTGTTCGTAAGTTCACGACGTTTCGGGGGCATATGCTTTCTCCTTCATCACTTGGTGATCAGAGGGGGTAGCTTCACTTTAATTAATAGTTACAGGACGTAATTTCTGTCTAAGTCTCTGTTAAAGCTTTGAAATGCTCAGTACTGGCGAGTTGGTGCCCGACTCTGAGGGTGTGGGTTCGAATCACTCAACAACGTAAGTGATAGAATATTCATTTTTTAGATAGTGGTATCATAAATATAACACACAGTTGTGTTTGTCACTGTCTAAATGTATGAACATTAATTGCTATTAGCATTAAGGGCTGTGCTAATTTCACCTATCAGGGTGGTACTGAGTGTAGCTTCACTTTAATTAATAGTTGCAGTAATTTGTTTCTCTCGTAGTCCCTGTAGTGCTGGGGCCCGTTTCACAAAGACGTCATAACTTTATAACGTCGTAAATCGTGTGACTGGGTTAATGGATTTGGTCTACACATGCAAAAAAACACGTTGCAAACTGTGCACTTTCCAAAGA
>JAULCD010010784.1:0-12951 GCA_032361085.1 Calliostoma canaliculatum | reverse complement strand
GCTCGTGGTCGAACTAATCATTGTAACGATTAGACAACCGGCCCTCATGATTATATCATTACATATCTTCCGTACATCATACACACTAGGTCATTTGGTTTGGTTACAGATATCAAATCGTTGTGCAAACCAAACCCATTGGCCAAGTAATGAGAGTTACAAGGTCGTATCGTTACGACACACTTTAACTGAAAATATAATTATTACTAATACACCGGTAATGACATGGGCTAAAACTTATCATACGTAAAATAAACCTACTTAATTAAACCAAACTGAATTAATTCATCGATGACAACGGCTTTATATAGTAAGGTGTGACGTTTTCAAACAGGCAGAATCTGTTCCGAAACGTCACAACTTACTCTATAAAAAGGT
Organism: Calliostoma canaliculatum; assembly: GCA_032361085.1. Classification (NCBI taxonomy): domain Eukaryota; kingdom Metazoa; phylum Mollusca; class Gastropoda; order Trochida; family Calliostomatidae; genus Calliostoma; species Calliostoma canaliculatum. Next base: position 12,573 of record JAULCD010010784.1, on the reverse strand, counting down.
TGTCCTCCATAAATCATATTCAGTTTGTTATCGTTTAACTTCTAAAATGCCTATCAAAGATCTACTTTGATTATTAACCACGAGATAGTTTACTTTTTGAACTTGGTGCACTAACACGAAGTGACTCGACGATATCACAAAGTCAAAGAAACAAGGACTTTGCCTGTGCTGATTTAAAACTTTTCAGAGACATGTCCCATCGTGTTGATGTGTAAAAAATTAACGTCAGTAGATAAAGCGTTTATTTTGATATGTCTTGACCATAATACGTCTGAAGTATGACATACACTATTTAAACACTTACCAAAACGTCAAGCCGGTTAGTGCACTTGTTCATAAGTTCAAATCCATCAAAGTGGGCGCGGGGTATTTTATTCAGCATAGAGCATTTCTCCAACAGGAGCTCTTTAAACAGTTTATCACAAGATAGGTTTCAGCAGCTTTTTTAGATTAGAAATTGGCCATTGAAAAGCAAAAATGTTGAGCTTAGCACTAACAAAAGTTAAAACCCAACTCATTACATTCATGTATAACTTATTTACCTTTAGTCTGTATGAAAACAATTTTTTAATATGCGTGCATTATTAAGGTATTAGTTTTTTTAGGCGAGGGGTGGAAAAGTTGACCCTGTGACCTTAGTATGAAAACACATTCTTTTATTCTAGCTACGTTGTTTATCATCCACTTACAGATATTAATAAATCAGTCTTTCTATAATATGTGTACACTTAACCTGAGAATAAAATCAAACACACACGATGATAAGACCAGTAAGCATTGTATGTATTAAGACGTGTCAGAGCATGCGCAACGTGCCTTGCATTAGTGTTGTCTTCTTTAAATGTCGTGCATATAGGTTATAGCTCACATATGGTTCACATATACTGAAATTTAAAAAATATACAAAATAACTAGATTTATTTGAAACTGACATATTAAATTGTTTTACTGGTTAATTGACACATGTTTTGACATATCTGTTAAATGGTTAGTCACATACATTTGTCATAATAAAAACTCGTCGTTTACCAGGTGTGCACAGTTACGACTTGCAATGTATAATACAGCTCAGGATTTCACGTTAAAATTTATGTCATAGACCATTTTTCTTTACTAAGGCAAATACACAAAAAACACGTTGGAGTAGGACAAAAAATGTCAACATACCATGCATATTTATAAAAATTAAATTAATACAAAATTATGTTATTGGCCGTGGCGACACTTGTATATTTAACGTCATATTTTAGTCTGAAGCTGAAGCCCGTTTTAAAACTTTGCTTTTGCTGTTAAAAACTTATCCTGTGATAATTTGTTTAAAAGAGCTCCTGTAGGAGCTCTTTTAAACAAATTACCATAGGATAGGTTTTCAACGGCACAATATATTCACAGTTAAACTTCAACTGAATTTTTAGACGACTAAGCGATTTTCTCTGACTTTTCTAAACTATTTGTTTTTTATGCTTTCAGAGTAAGCGCCCTTATTAGCGCGTTCTCCTACTCCAAACTCACATCATCTTTGGATGATGATTGGGTGGATCGGATGAACCATCTCTACACAGTCGTCCTCCTGGCCGTCTTCGCCCTCTTCATCAGCGGCGGTCAGTACGTAGGCAATCCGATTGAATGCTGGACGCCAGCTCATTTCACGGGGGCATTTACATCTTATACGAAGTCCTACTGCTGGATAAAAAATACGTACTACATCCCCATGGACGACACCATTCCCATCGAGCACCACAACAGAGACTCCGAGGAACTGACCTACTACCAGTGGGTTCCCATCATCCTTCTGTTCATGGCATTCCTCTTCAAGACGCCCTCTATAATCTGGAGGATGTTCAACGGCAGTTCCGGTTTGAATCTGGACAAGGTCGTGACGATGACAAACAACACTCAAATTGGAGACCCAGGGAAACGAGAGGAGACCATAAAATTTATCGCTAAGTACATGGATCGCTGGTTGGAAGCCCATCGTCAGTATTCCTTCAACGTTTTAGTACGTGTACGGCAAAGGTTGTCCAAGGTGATGTGCTTTCTGTGCGCCAAGCGTGACGGCACCTTCCTCACCGGCCTCTACATCTTCGTCAAACTGCTGTACGTCATCAACGTCATCTGCCAGTTTTTCATCCTCAACGGCTTCATGGGCGGATGGTACAATCTCTACGGCTTCGAAGTTGTCGCCTCGCTTGCCTCAGATAAAACATGGAAGGATTCCCCCCGCTTCCCAAAAGTAAGTTTTACTATGACCTCTGATGTAAATTGTTATACATCCGACAATAGTTGATGTGTGTGTGTGTGTGAGTGAGTGAGTAAGTAAGATTTTAAAAGTATGAAACTTTCACAATGATAAGGAATCTACAGATGTATTTAGTTAGTACAGTACGATGCAAATAATGATAAATGGAACTAAATTTTACCATTTTCCAATTTTAGGTGACCCTCTGTGATTTTGACATCCGTCAACTCCAGAACATCCAGAGATACACAGTGCAATGTGTCCTGCCAATCAACTTGTTTAACGAGAAGATCTTCATCTTCCTCTGGTTCTGGTTCGTCGTTGTCGCCATCCTTACCGTCGGAAACTTCATGTTCTGGTTGTGGCGCGCACTCTTCAGGGTAAACCGATCCCGCTATGTTAAGAAGTACCTGAAAATCTTAGACGAGCTCCATGGCGAAGAAGACAAAAGATTTGCCCGCAGATTCTCCGACCAGTATCTCCGTGATGACGGCATCTTTGTCCTGAGGATCATCGCCAAGAACTCCAACGACATCCTTCTGGCTGACCTTATCAAGGAATTGTGGAAAAACTACAAGGACAAGCCAATGATCAAGAAATCTATGGATGAGTTCAACGAATCGCATGCTTAAGCTTGAAACAAGACAGTCGCCCACTGTTCAGTGATATGACAGTTGGTGTCAAAAACATGCTTATCTTTGAGCTGACCGAGCTTCAGGCTGGTAACCGGTATTAACCTGCTGCTGTAGGATACTGTGACCGGTTCCTGCTACGTCGTGGGTGGCGTTTTACAAAGCCGTTAAAAATTCACGACGTCTTAAACTAGGTTGGCTTACAAATACTAAATATCGTTGTAAACTGTGTACTTTCCAAAGAAAAACGAAGTTTTTTGGGGGAAAGTCAACAATTTACAACGATATTTGATATTTGTCAACCGAATGGCATGATTTACGACGTCGTAAATTTACGACAGGTTTGTAAAGTGGCTCCCTGGTGAAGGGTTTTGAGGACAGCTTATAGACATTCCCTGAAGTGCCAGTAGGGTTATGGATATCTCTTAAAAGAGAATGAGAGGAAATTACACGAGGATCACATTCCATCTGTTATTTTCATCAGCTTGTCATCAAATTAGGCGTTTGACGCATTGTTGTTTCATTTGATTGCAATCGTACATTTTTAATTGAGCCAAGATGTTTAAGTAATTTGCCAGTTAAAGAAATTTTCATGACACATAGGATGTTCCATATTAGAAAATATTACGTGTGAGTATTCATTGATCTCTGGGGAAAGTCTTTTCTCACAAATAATCAAAACGTATATATCTAGTCATGTGTGATTGATCATATTTTGCCGACGTCTGTCATGTCTGCCATGTTTCAGACTCTGATCGGCTCTAATGAGTCAACTTTTTTCAAAACATACCACGACAAATCGGTAAAATATGATCAATTAAACATCTTATACTTGTTTGAAAATATTTAGTTGGAGTTCCATTGCGGTGCTTTCATTCCAAACTCCGCATCAACAAGATCACAACGTCTTCCGCCATTTTGTATTGTATGCTTCCATGTCTTAAACAACGAGCAATAACCAAAATATAGCGCTAGAATATTGCCTTTTTGTTTCGAATGAATACAAATGCATGTTGCTGGTGAACGGCCAATATATTCTGTTTACAAATGCTAAAATCGTTGTAAACTAGTTTTTTTCATTCGAAAAAGCAGAATTTACAACAATTTTAACATTATAAATCAAACATATTGGTCCTGTGTGCGATATTTGACCATGTGAGTAACTTGGCAACTACTAGTGCGATTGTCACGTACTTAAGTAGTTATTCCCCTTTGTTGACCACCAGAGGGCCGAATGTATACCGCCCTCGGGGTTCAATGTCAAGGACTCGAACCATACCGATATCGCTTCCATCGCTCAATGCATTTATAACGGCCAAACGCTAGTGTGTTTTTGGTAGCATTCCATGTGCCTTACATATATAGATTTTACAGATAACTATGCATTGAAAATACATCCGAATATATTTTGTATAAATTTGATGAATGTACAGACATGTTTATGTACACAATGTTTCAACAATGACGTTTACTTATATGCAATTTGACAAGCGTTATAGAATTTGCCAATTTGTATGAACGATGAATTCACTTGGCCAATTAATTTAGTTTACAAGTGCCAAAACTATTGTAAACTGTCCACTTTCCAAAAAAATCGTAGTTTAATTAATGTAATTTGGTACAAACGTCAAAAATGTTAAAAACTCTCCACTTTCCAAAGAAAAACGTAGAAAGTGGACAGTTCTTAACATTTATTACGTTTGTACCAAATTACATTAATTTGGGCATTTGTAAACCAAACATTTTGGTCAAGTGTTTGATTTTTTTATTAACACAGTCAAAAGGGTATGTCAGTCATTTTTCCTTTTTGTAGAATTAGGATAATGTATTTTGTAGATTAGTGTTTACAATAGGTTAGATTACTTTAATTGGGATTCTGTTATTTCTTCTTTTTCTGACATAAAGACTGATATTAGACGAATGTGCTCGGTTTAAAAATGCCAAAATCTTTAACAGTTTATTTCTGAAGAGTTTTTTCTTTCTTTCGAAATAGCCAAGTTAACGTTGTTTGTGCATGCGAACCGAACCCACTGGTCTATAGTGAGGGCACGCGCTTCCTCTTTGCCTGTACACATCCCGCTAGTCTATTTATTTCTCAAATACTGCCTCAATTTTGCTGTGGCCAGTCAAGAACCAATGATTCTGAAATAAATACTGCAAGACAATGTTATATATACGTGTTGACTAGTCGATCATACATATCTATTTTCGTACTTTAAAAAATAAAATTCTTTCTCTCCAAGGTCTCTCTGTTGTTTTAAGCCCAGTTGTGTGATTTAAGCAAAAAGAGATTAAGTAAACACTGGGCCAACGGATTTGGTTTAGCCATGTCAAAATCGTTGTGGACTCTGCGCTTTCCTGAAAAAGTTTTAGTTCGGTTAACCAATGCCAAAATCGTTGTGAACTATGCAAAGATTACGACGATTTTGGCATTTTTTAAACCAAACTCATTGGCCCAGTAAAATGTAGGATTTAGAAGAACATCGTTCATTGACATCCATGTTGACTTTCCTTTTGTGTTATACTCATCTATTGTATGATTCATATTGTTTCAAAAATTGGTTGTAGATTTTTGTTGTGGTAAATCACGAGTCTTTCCAACTAATCAAGATAAATTGTTACTGCAATATCAAACTTAACCCTTAAGGGACAGCGGCATTATATGTTTATCTTGGTGTCTGAGGTTCAACACATGTATGGACTGTTGTGAACCTAATCTGTGGTAATTTGTGTAAGACCGTTCTTGCATGGACTATTTTAACCCTTCGTAACCTGCGTGGCTATTTTATCCCTCAGTGAATTTGTTGGGACTCAAGTTCTTGGTAAATCAATTCAGTTCACCGAGGGTTAACCTTTGGTGAACTGAATTGATTCACCAAGAATTTAAAATAGTCTGTTGAAAATGTATGCTGTAATTTGTTTAAAAGAACAAGTTATAAAACAGTAGGTTTTCAACAACATCAAGACAATGATATTGCTAAAATCAACGTATTAAAATCAAAAGTGGACATTGTTTGGTACGTCGCCTGCAGCGTTCGGAAGGTCAACCAAATTACCACAAGATTGTGTTTCAACAGCAAGGCGGTCACATACTTCATCTAAACTCAAATTAACTCTAGATTTGTGAAAGTATGAATCCGTATGCATGTGGAAATTATCAGGCTGTGTTCTTCCGAAATAAATGTTTTACAAATTATAATGTGTTAATTTGTTTATTACACTCATTAGGATGATTAATCACCAGACCAACTCCAATATGAATGTTATCTCTTACTTGACCCGTTTCAGCCGATTCTTATGCTTAACCCTTATAGTGTTAACATTTACTCGTTTCATTTTACAAAATTAAGTCAAACATTAATACGCTGTTGAAAACCTATTTTATGGTAATTTGTTTAAAAGAGCTCCTTTTATGAGCTCTTTTAAACAAATTTCCATACAATAGGCAGCATAAAGTAGTCACGGTGTAAAGTCTTGCCTTAACTAATTCATGACTTCTATGGTTAAAGTGCAACACCACTTTGATAAGTTTATCTTTTTAACAGAATACGGCGGTGAGTCAGATAAGTAATTTCGTATCACGTTGCGTCAGAAAAAGTTGGGAAGAGACGCTCAAAGTACAAACTTTTCTTTATGATTGGTTAACCAAGATATGTACTTTAACGTGCTCGAAAACCATAACCATGTTCACTGTCGTCATGCTTGACAATGACACAAGAATCTGCACCTAAACGTCGCACCTTACTCTATTTTTTTTAAATGGTGTCATCCATAAATCATATTCAGTTTGTAGCTTGAAAGAGCTCAACTTTCAAATTGTGCAGAGCTAAATTCAGTACAACAAGGTTTCTGACCACGGCATGTATCAGTTACATAAACCGTCCAATTTTATAAAAATAAATATCCAGATTTAATTTAAATATCTTTGATTGAAATGCAAAACCTTTCATTTATAAATTAAAGTTAACGTTTCACTACACCCAGTTTTTGACATTAGGGCCATATTTAAAAAAATCATCGGAAATTTACGACCTAGAAATGTCAAGAAAGTCAATGATTTCGATTTACAAATGCCCTGAAGTGTTTTAACCTGTGAATGTTCCAAAGAAAAACTTCTTTTTTTTTGAAAGTACACAGTTTACAACGGTTTGTGACATTTGTAAACCAAAACCATTCTTCCAATGACATAAATTGCGACGTCGTAATTTACGACTAATTTATGAAACTGCACCAACCCCCTTTCCCATTTCCCATGTATAAGTTTATAAACAGAGGCCTAAGACAATATACTAGTACCTTCCCCTATGTTTGTTCCCTGGGGATAAAACGACGCTACTTTAGCGGGTCGCTCACCTGCACCTCTCACCTGCCTGTCTACCTGTCGGCGGTGATTGATAACATGAAAAGCAGTCGCCATTACTTACCTGGGCACTTACTTGCTTGCTTATCCTATTTTTTGGCCTATGTCCAAAGTCCATGTTCTCAACCGTGCGAAACGCCGCGTCCCACTTGTTTAAGTTCAACTCAACTCCATATTGTCATTTAATCTAAGATTGTATTTCAATAAGCAAACTGGAATTGAAATGTATACGATAAGTACAAATATCTATATGTGGTATATAACTGTGACCACATATGTGTATAATATATCCATTGATGTATTAAGTATCATGTTTAGATAATATGGGGAGAAAACCATCCTAATAAAGTCTTTAAGGAATACATAAACGTTGTAGGACATAATTAAGGACTTTTATGGATGTCGACTTTCTTTAGGCGTTTTAAGGCATAAGCTTGCTCCCTTTTAGGGTGGGTGTGAGTGAATAAGTGAAATAATTTTACATGGCTTAATTACGGCAATATTTCAGCTATATCGCCATGTGGTGTACAAGAGTCACACTGAGGGAGTAGCAGATGAGACAAAGAGAATGACAGAAAGAAAAACTACCGCAAAAATTCTTATTTTAGCCGGCTTGTAGTCAAGCATGGGGTTACTGGGGTCCTATTCTTTCCAGTGCCAGAGGACACTCCCCGGAAACCCCACGGGTTTAGGGCGAAAAAGGAGGCAAGCATATGCCTCGAATCGTCATGAACGTACGCGCGGCATAGTTTTGGAGAAATTATCCTGAATGGCGTGTCTCGGAATTTTTAAGGGTTTCGCCTATCCCAAATATTGCCTCACTTAACATTACTGACTGTCTGTCCATTCGGCTCACGGAAATATCCGGGTCAGGCTAGAAGCCTGAACTGGATATGTCCACGAGTCGCACGGTAAGGGTTAATTTATAAAATCTGTGAAACATAAAAGTTCAAAGAATCATGTAAATTTCAAATGAAAACCTTTATAATTGTTACGACTAAGTATAACGTTAAAGTACCACAATTACGTAAATTTCAAAGAAGGGTCATTTACATGTAACTCCCGAATCTTCATATTTGTTGTATTTTACCCAACGCTGATCAAGATTTTAATAATTTTATATTTAAGATTCCCCCATCTTGCCATTCCTGTAGCCAAATAGATTCAAGATAAATTCCACTTAACTCTTAAAGTGCTGTATTCTTTTATAACAATATAAAAGTGAGACAATATTGTATTGTTAAACATTTATCCTGCAGTAATTTGTTTAAAAGAGCTCCCATAGGGAGCTCTTTTAACCAAATTACCACAAGATAGTTTTCAATGAATTTTGTTAAATAATACACTAAAATGAACTGACGCTGCTTTTAGCGCTTTAAGGGTAAAACTCGACTGAATCAGCTGTTTACCTTTTTATACATGTCCATGTCCTTTGTTTCTTTTGTGTACACACTTTCATACATATCTGACCTATAAATGATATGTACATCGTAGATATAAAACGTGACAGGCCTTCTAGAATAGGTAATCTGCATATGTCATCGTGATGCAGAGTTTCATATCAGGGTGGCAATCCCTCATGCACTTTTAAACGTATTTACTTTGGTCATTACTTTTTTGTAACTCCGTCCGTTGCCCAATGTTATACTTTTTTGGGAATTCGTTATTTAGTTTTGTTGATTTGCTGCAATAACTTTTCACATATATATGTTCAGCTATTTGAAACTGAAACGCATCAAGGCTGGTATCAACAATGCAAGGGAAGCAACTCTTACCAAACCAAACATTTTTCAACAATTTTTTTACATTGCGTTAAAATGCGTTTAAATGACAATCCTTAAAATTAAAGCAAAATACAAACTGCTATATATGTGTCTGTTACTTTGTGGCATCCGTTTAATAATTATTACTCGTCGTGTTTATTGTTATGAACATACATCCCATTTTCAAATTCCCATTTTCATCTTAGCATAAACTAATTTTATTTTACGACATCATAGATACAGAAAATCGTGTATTAAGCACATTGTAATGAATGGAGGAATTAAGGGAAGGGTCACCAAAAATAGGGTCATGAAAAAAATTACATATCTTTGAGGAGGGTCATGAAAAAAGGGGGGCCATTATCAAATGTAACTATGTGATTAGCATGCGGGGAGGCTAGGATTGTTTAATACATGACTGCGCCACAAAACTCCGACCCACCCCATCTGTAATAACTGACCGGTCCCTTTCTACGCCATTTTTGTGACGTAACTTGCGTCATGAATTAAATCAATATAGATTTCTTACATTGTACCTGAAGCTGTTAAAAACACATCCTTAGTAATTTGCTTAAAATAGGTCTTGTATAGGTGGGAATAAATGCCACAGGATAGGTTGATATATGATATTGAATTCAGTTCGGCGTTTATAGGGTTAACTTACTGCGAAAGACATTCAGTTTTGTGATATTTTACTAAATTTGTTAAGGTAAACAATAGAATTCAGAAAAAATGGCATAAATGTCATGACTTATTATTTCTGAAACATGACAGAACAGTATAAAATGGCAATAGTGTTGATCAAGGTTGTTGGATACGACGAAGAGCAAGTGTAAGTTACGAATCCAATTATAAATATTGAACATGTCATCGCAAGCTGTTAAGAAAGTTTAATGACAGACATTTTAGTGGAATATTAAAGAACCGTCAATCGAGACATGTATGTCAATACTTTACATAACCATTCAAGTATTTTACTAGCTCTAAAGTCCCTTTATTTCAAAAAATGTAAAAATGAGCGGCCATTAATGAATTTAATTTGCCTTGACATCTATATTGATGTTTATTTTATTAAAATTGGCCAAAAAATTATGACGTTGGCAATTTTATAGTGGCATTATTTTGTCACCATTTTCAAAATTACAAACAAACATTGACCTATCTCCTTTTTTTATTATAAAAAAGTAACTTTTGTCGGTATTATTAGAGATCTTCTGACATGAGAAAGTATTTATTTACTAAACTCTTGATTAATGTAACACAGCCTTTATCATCAGCTGTCTAAAACATATAAAAGGCATATATCTGCAGGTGAAATAGTTGAGAAATAATAGTAAAAACGGATACCCGTTCTACAAAGTTATTGCATGCTAAGGTCAGTTAGTCGAATTTTTTCATAACTTATTAACACTTACTCGACTGACATTGAGGGAGCAGGGCTCTGCTCCACAAATTCTTGTAATGCTAAGACGTCTTAGCTTTCATCTTAGCGCTCTCTTTACGAGAGCGCTAAGATGAAAGTTAAGACATCTCAGCTTTACAATAAACTTAAAGAATGGGACCCACTTATGTATACAAATTTAAGTTACACGAAGGATCAGAAAACTTATTACGGTCTAAAACGTCATTTTGTTTGAAAAAAAGTTAAAATTCAGAAAATTCGACAACCAGCACCAATTACTGTGTGACTAAAATATCCAAAGCATTAACGGGCATGTCCGTATGTGAAATATTGTACAAATATATCGACTGAAACTGAAGGTCAGCAAATAAAACATACACAACACAGTGTAAACAAGTCCTAGCCACCTATAAAACAGTTTGGTTCATTGCACTAAGTATCACTCCCGAAATGTAGTGAAATGAACCAGGCTACATTTCTTAGCCATGTGACAGCATGAGGCTAGAATATTTAGCTTAGTTCTGAAAATAACTATCGTAAAAGTTTTCGAAGTAAACCATATGAGCAGCGATGCGAGCGTTTCTTTACTCAAAACGACTGCAAGGGTCAAACCACTGTCGCTAGTTCGAAAACAGGGTTCATAAAAACACAATGACGAGTCTAGTATCACAACGGCGTTTTGAAATTGCTTTTTAGTCCAGCACCAATTTAGTAACATTCGCATCACACGGCGCTGGGTACATCTGGCCTTGTTCCCCAAAGCGATCTTAGTGTTAAGATGATCGTAAGTGATTTTTGAAATAATGTTCTGTGGAGTTGTTTCTAACCATGGGCTAACCAATTTTTGTAGAGCAGACATCGGTTCCAAATCCATGTCTGTGCTATGACAGTCGTAAGCTTATGGTAAGGAATAACTCGTCAAGACATTGTTTCAAAAGTCATTTACTGTCACCTTCACACAAAGATCGCTTTGAGGAATGGTGGCATGATCTGTATCATCCTATGAAATGATTCGCACACAAAATCAAAAGCAAAATAGAAATAAATGACCTCACTACACATCAGAGTGGGTGAGTGAGTTAGGGTTTAATGTCGTTTTCAACGATTTTTCAGTTATATCGCGGTGGCAGGATTTATGGCAGATGGAAAGCCTGCTAAACCAATGTGGATATGTGATGCAGTGAAACTGCGAGCTTCGGCTGGTACCCACGCGAACCATGAGTGTTATGTTAGAGCATTCCACTGTGTCTGCCCTGCATGTTGAAAGGTTTCCATCTCAGAGAATGACTGATACCGAGCTCCCTGGGCGGGATTCGAACCCAACCCCGGACCTCTTGGTCCAAAGTCCAGCAGCTAACCATTGCGCATGTTTGTGTGTGCGTCTGCCTGTACTAAATGAGATATTTCGCCGACCTGCCAGCTCACGAAGATATCATTTTGCAGTTAACATTAATATTCCACTCAGACATTATACAAACTCTGAGCTAATTGGTCCTTACGACAAACCATATCAAACGTCTTTTGATCTAACGCGGTCGGGGGCGAATCTCGAACCTACAGCACCGAGTTTCTGAGCAGATATTCGTACCACTACACCACGGAGGCCGGTCATCAATGACGAAACCCGTGTGTTAAGTTCCCTTTATTTTTCACTAGGTCCAGTCAAGAGGGACAACATTTCCTTAACTGTTAGAGTACTTAATCTAGGTTTGTAGAACTAAAAACCATGACCACCTTGTGCTTTGCAGCACTTATCCTGAAGTAATTTGTGTAAAAGAGCTCCCGAAAGTGCTAGTTTAAACGCAATACCATAGGGCAAGTTTTCAACAGCTTTTTCTAAATCATGTTTGAATGAAACTGACAACTGCTTCGCTTAGAACTATCGGGGTTAAAACAGTTAAGTCTATAAATGTACTCAAAAATATATTCAAACAAAGATGTTTGTTGACAAACAACTTAAATTTGACTAAAAAGTAGAATTATCTTTATTCAATGAACATATCTGCTTAAAAGATGAAACAGGAACTCGACCCTCAATCTTATTGTTAAGATGACCGTAAGTGACTTTTAAAACAATGTCCTGTGGAGTTGTTTGTTATCACAAGCTTACGACTGTCGTAGTGCAAAAATCGATTTGGTACCGGTGCCGTATGGCCCCGGTTGCCAATCGATCTCTG
>JAULCD010010673.1:0-12953 GCA_032361085.1 Calliostoma canaliculatum | reverse complement strand
TATACCCTAGCAATTATTTTTCATATTAGTTGCACTCAGTTTTCTCTGTAACTTTAGGAAGAGGAGACTTGTAAAATCGTGATTTTCCATAAACTGTGCACAAAATCTTTAAGAAACTTAAAATTCAATGTGGCGGCTAAAGTTAACATTTTTTTATGAAACATGTAACATAAAAATTGTAGTGCATGTAATGCTCTATTATTTTCGCATATTTTATTAACTTTATGTTAATTAGTTATTTTTGCAGTAGCCAAAAGGTGGTGTTTGACGAAAACCTAAAAATCCAAGATGGCGGCCAATATAAGCATTTTTTTAAAAATACACGTAATATGTAAATTGTGTCGCTTGTTAAGCTATAATAACCTTTTGAGTGCCATACATTTAAGTATAATAGTGTTTGTGCAGTAACAAAAAGTTGAAATTTAACGGAAAAGGGATTTTTCAGGTCAAAGGTCAAATTGACCGGAAGTCACGTGACCTACCACAAAATTAATAACCAAATTTTGTTCTACTCACCCTAGCGATCATTTTTCATATTAGTTGCATTCTTATTCAACTGTAACTTTAGGAGGTGAAAACTTCCAAACTTCCAGTTTTATCAAAATTTGAAGAATTTTAAATTCCCTTTTTTAAACTGTCGTAACTTTTTTTCTAATTATCGGATAGCTTAGCTGTAAAGTACAGGTTTATGGACATTGAAAACGCTTGAAAATGGTTTAAACAGTTTGCAAATCATACTATTAGTTTCGGAGTTATCGCCCTTGAGTCTGAATCTTTGAAGAGTTATTGCCCTTGATTTTGAAGACCTAGGCAGCCGTAACTGTTTGTGAATGATCAGTATGCCAATGTCTGTCTATGTTTCAATTTGGGGATAAATAGGCTTAGTGGAATGTGCGAAACAGGCATTTAAATTTTGAACCAAGATTTCCGTGAAATCACTTGTAAAAATCATAAAATTCAAGCTGGCGGCTAAGTTTATCATTTTAGAAGAAAATGTTAAACATTAGAGTTGTAGCGCCTGTTGTGCTCTATAAAACTAAATAGGGTACATAAATCTATCTAAAATAGTTTTTGCGCAGTAGCAAAAATTGTAATTTCGCCAAAAAATGACACTTCCGGTAAAAGGTCAATTTGACCGGAAGTCATGTGACCTACACTATCGGCAGCAACCTTTTTGTTATCTACATACTCTAGCGATCATTTTAATATAAGTTTTATGCATTTCCATCTGTAACTTTATTAGAAGAAGATTTGCAAAGTTGGTCTTCAAAAAATCTGATGATTTTTAGGTGACCTTTTTGAAACGACCGTAACTTTTTTTGGACCATACCGCTTAGCTTAGCGTTGGTAACAAACTTGTCTTAAAATTGAACAAGCTTTAAATGGGTTCAAGCAGATTGAAAATCGGACGGTAAGTTTTCGAGTTACGGCACTTGACCTAGTTTCTTTGAAGAGTTATGGCCCTTGTTTTTGAAGACTTAGAGGGTCGTAAATTTTTGCACTTAACCTCCAGGCCTCAATCTGTCTATGACTAAAATTTGGGACACATCAGACCACGGGAACATGCCGAAATTTAAGGAGTCAAGAATAATAATAATAATAATAATAATAATAATCTGGATAATTACAATAGGGCTTTGCGTTTAAAACGCAAAGCCCTAATAATCTGGATAATTACAATAGGGCTTTGCGTTTAAAACGCAAAGCCCTAATAATAAAAATAATAATCAGAACAAAAACAATATGGTTCCAAGTGAACATGGAACCATAATAAGTCTTTTTAAAGGGGTGTTGTTGTTTTTTATATATTACTATTTTGGCTTAAGTATTTTAACTGCATTTTTGTGGACAAATCTATTCTTTTGAGAAACCATACTTACCTGTTCCCAGGTAACTTAACACTTGAACACTGTACCGTCAGTGGAGCTGGTTCTGGTATCAAAGGTCTCAGCTCCATCATGGTGCGACACAGCCACATCAACAACAACAACATCGGGGTGGTCCTCTCCATGGGGGACACGGATCCAGAAAGAGTTCAGTTTCTGGGAACAAAGATTACACATAACTGGTAGGAAGGCATCCTTGCACGTGATTGGGAGAAGGGATGTAATTATATTGTTTTGAAGGACTGTAAAGTCACAAGGAATCAAAATACTAATTTGTATTTTGGCAGAGAGTCAGTTGTTTTTTCACAAAACGCTGAGTGTTCTCACAGTGAAGATGGGATGTATATGTCAAGCCCTGGAATCAGAGTCACTTTGAAAAACTGCTCCTTTTTATACAACACGGGAAGTGGAATTCATCTAAAAAATAATGTTGAAATATTTCATTTCTGTGCTTACGGGTGTAATATTACAGGTAATAGATACACTGGAATTTATATTACGGTAACAACTTTGAATGCCGGATCCAACATCACAATAGCCAGTTCCAGTTTTATCAATAATGGACAAAACGCGATTTCTGTGTCAGAAAATTCTTACAATAGACATGTACCTTATAACAACAGAAATCTTTCATTGGTCATCACTGACAGCACATCCGAAGCCTCACCAAGCACAGGTTATCTAATTACAATAGAAAGTGACACTTATAGTGAAGGTACTTTTGTTACCGTTTCCAATAATTCATTTTTTAAGAGCCGGGCACTTTGCTTATATCTCGACAAATTCATACATTACAAAGTTGTTAACAACTTATTCAATGAACTTGTTGGTGACAGAGGAATACGAGTTGTGGAAAATGACAACATTGATATCATGAACAACAGTTTTGTCAACTGCACCACCACTACGGTTATTGAGACCAGTTCACCCAACACACGCATCACAGACAACACATTCATGAACAGTGAAGCAGCGTTTGATCTTGTTGTTGATGTAGCATACACCCAGGTGGGTTATCTGAACACCATAATGCATGTCTGTTTTGTGTCATCAGACTTCCTGTTGTTGAGAAATTTATCCTTTTTTCCTGTTTTTGTTTTTTTGTTCAAGGATTTGGATATACGATGGTTCCACTAACAACGAACATCTTCTTAATGATTTTCCTGACGAACCATATTCACTTGTTTCCAGGTAACTTAACACTTGAATATTGTACTGTCAGGGGAGCTGGTTTTGGTATCAAAGGTCCCCTCAGCTCCATCACGGTGCGACACAGCCACATCAACAACAACGACGTCGGGGTGGACCTCTCCATGGGGGACACGGATCCGGAAAGAGTTCAGTTTCTGGGAACAAAGATTACAGACAACAGGCAGGAAGGCATCCATGCACGAATATGGGACGATAGACAGAATTACATTGCGTTGAAGAACTGTCAACTCAAACAAAATAAAAATTATAATTTGCGTTTTGACAGAAAATCAGTTGCTTTTGCTGAGAACACTGAATTTTCTCACAGTAAATACGGCGTGTATGTATATTACTATGAGGTCAACATGACATTGAAAGACTGCTCCTTTTTGTTCAACGATCATGGGATTTATGTACGAAATTTTTGGAAAAATAACAAGTATTTTTTAAACGTTTCTGGTTGTAACATGGCAGGCAATAAGTACAACGGAATTCATCTCCAGGTGACTACTTTACGAGAAGGATCAAGCATCACCATATCTAACTCAAGTTTCACTAACAATAAACAGAGAGCGATCACCGTAACGGGGGAATTCAGCAATGTTCCATTTAATATCGTTGACAATACGTTTCAGACCTCTCCGAGCTCAAGTGAACATGTGGTTTATATTCAAGCTGATGGAAATACTGCAGGTACATTCGCTACTGTGGCAAATAATTTATTTCAAACAGGCCGGGCACTTTATCTGGATAACAGAAGCGTGATGAAATATCAAGTACTTAACAACGTGTTCAATGAACTTGCTGGTGACCAGGGAATATTAATATTTGGAAATGGTAACATTGATATCATGAACAACAGTTTTGTCAACTGCACCACCACTACGGTTATTGAGACCAGTTCACCCAACACACGCATCACAGACAACACGTTCATGAACAGTGAAGCAGCTTTTGATCTTGTTGTTGATGTAGCGAACACCCAGGGGGGTTATCTGAACACCACCCACAACTACTGGGGCAGCAGGGTTAAGACGTATGTCCGGGGCAGGATCTGTGACTTCTTCTGCGACGTAGAGAAAATGATTGCAGAGATTCATCCATTCTACACAACAGCAAGTAGGTCAGATCTGTCACCTGAACTGGACTCACACGTGTTCTCTCAAAGTGGGGAGACTATTGGTGGAATGTTGAACAAATCAGTGAGAATGGAAGCTAACCAGTATCTGTTTGTGGACAGAAGCATTTACGTCCCAGAAGGCATGAACCTGACCATTCTGCAGAATGTCACTCTGGTGTTTCAGTACAGACTAGGGATCTACGTCAGAGGTTAGTGATTTGGTTTTTAAACAAAAACTTCAAACAAGTAACAATTGAAGGAAAACACACATATAAAATATTAAGCTATTTTTTATAAACATCACAAACTAAAAATTTCACATGAAATTTAAAAAGCAAAGTATTTATTTCTAAAGCATTTTATCAAAAGACACAAAGTCCATCAAGATGAGTTTGATTTTCACAGGAGTGTTAGCTGTCGTTGGCATGGAAGACGACAGAGTGTGGTTGACTAATAACAAGACGGATGGCACCCAGTGGGGAGGAATTGTCTTTAACTCTACAGGTAGATTTCTGAACACCATTTTTCAGAAATACCCCAAACCTTTTTTTTAGGTTATAAATACTTACCATGTGTGTGCATTCAGGTACATTTCTTTGTGTCCTTTGTCACACACTTGATAAACATTTATTTTTTTAAATAGAGGAAGTTATAACCAATGCTAAATATTTGTGGCATGTCAAAATATTCAAAACATCTACAACCTGTTCATAACATCTTTGAAATAAAGTTATAGTTTGTGTAGTCATTAAAACACTGACACACGAACACACTTTATTGTGCTGTAGTCACGAACACACTGTATTGTGCTATAGTTACAAACACACTTTATTGTGCTGTAGTCACAAACACACTTTATTGTGCTGTAGTCATGAACACCCTTTATTGTGCTGTAGTCACAAACACACTTTATTGTGCTGTAGTCACAAACACACTTAATTGTGCTGTAGTCACGAACACACTGTATTGTGCTGTAGTCACAAACACCCTTTATAGTGCTGTAGTCACGAACACACTTTATTGTGCTATAGTTACAAACACACTTTATTGTGCTGTAGTCACAAACACACTGTATTGTGCTGTAGTCACAAACACCCTTTATAGTGCTGTAGTCACGAACACACTTTATTGTGCAATAGTTACAAACACATTTTATTGTGCTGTAGTCACAAACACACTATATTGTGCTGTAGTCACCAACACACTTTATTATGCCGTAGTAACAAATACACTTTATTGCGCTGTAGTCACACACACACTGTAATGTGCTGTAGTCACAAACACACTTTATTGTGCTGTAGTCACGAACACACCTCATTGTGCTGTAGTCACACACACACTTTATTGTGCTGTAGTCACGAACACACTGTATTGTGCTATAGTCACAAACACACTTTATTGTGCTGTAGTCACAAACACACTTTATTGTGATGTAGTCACAGACACACTTTATAGTGCTGTAGTCACAAACACACTGTATTGTGCTGTAGTCACAAACACACTTTATTGTGCTGTAGTCCCAAACACACTTTATTGGGCGGTAGTCACGAACACATTTTATTGTGCTGTAGTCACAAACACACTTTATTCTGCCGAAGTCAGAAATACACTTTATTGTGCTGTAGTCACAAACACACTTTATTGTGCTGTAGTTACGAACACACCTAATTGTGCTGTAGTCACACACACACTGTTTTGTGCTGTAGTCACAAACACACTTTATTGTGCTGTAGTCACAAACACACTGTTTGTGCTATAGTCACAAACACACTTTAATGTGCTGTAGTCACGAACACACTGTTTTGTGCTATAGTCACAAACATACTGTATTGTGCTGTAGTCACAAACACACTGTATGGTGCTGTAGTCACAAACACACTTTATTGTGCTGTAGTCACAAACACACTTTATTGTGCTGTAGTCACAAACACACTGTTTTGTGCTGCAGTCACAAACACACTTTATAGTGCTGTAGTCACAAACACACTTTATTGTGCTGTAGTCACGAACACACTGTATTGTGCTATAGTCACAAACATACTTTATTGTGGTGTAGTTACAAACACACTTTATTGTGCTGTAGTCACATACACACTTAATTGTGCTGTAGTCACGAACATACTGTATTGTGCTGTAGTCACAAACACACTTTATTGTGCTGTAGTCACAAACACACTTTATTGTGCTGTAGTCACAAACACACTTAATTGTGATGTAGTTACAAACACACTGTATTGTGCTGTAGTCACGAACACACTGTATTGTGCTATAGTCACAAACATACTGTATTGTGCTGTAGTCACAAACACACTTTATTGTGCTGTAGTCACGAACACACTTTATTCTGCTGTAGTCACGTACACACTTTATTGTGCTGTAGTCACCAACACACTTTATTGTGCTGTAATCACAAACACACTTTTTTGTGCTGTAATCACAAACACCCTTTATTGTGCTGTAATCACAAACACACTTTATTGTGCTGTAATCACAAACACACTTTTATTGTGCTGCAGTCACGAACACACTTTATTGTGCTGTAGTCACAAACACACTTTATTTTGCTGAAGTCACAAACACACTTTATTAGGCCGTAGTCACGAAGACACTTTATTGTGCTGTAGTCACGAACACACTTTATAGTGCTGTATTCAGAAACACACTTTATTAGGTCGTAGTCACGAACACACTTTATTGTGCTGTAGTCACAAACACCCTTTATTGTGCTGTACTCACAAACACACTTTATATTGCTGTAGTCACGAACACACTTTTTTGTGCTGTAGTCACGAACACACTTTATTTAGCTGTATTAATGATTAAATTCTTGATCGAGATATTTATAAAATATTCTGAATAGACAAGATTGTAATTAATTCTGTTGTCACCACATGATGCATTTTTGTAGTTCTCTGGTAACAAACAACATATGGTATGGCGCACACTTTGGAGAGGGGACAGGTCCTATTTTTCTTGGTCATCTTGCTTGTGCTGGACACGAGGACTCGGTGGACGAGTGTGGCTCGTTTATACTTTACTGCCGTCATCATGAGGATGTTGGCCTTCGCTGTCGAGGAAATGTGCTGCTCCGGGAAGGTGAACTAAACAACGGTTTTCATCTTACAGATTGTGAATTAATATACTATTCAAGCTTTAGTTGTATTGTACAAAACAACTTTGTTCAAAGACATAATTTCTGTGTAAATGTACAATCCACATTAAAGTGAGCATATTCGAGGAGAAGTTTCAGTGAGAACAGAATACAAGCCTTAACTTATTCAAATGTAAAGTTTTAAATTCAAAATCTCAAATCATATGATAGCAAAGTCATTTTGAAGTTTTGGTTTCAGAAGTAACGAACGAAGTGGAACTTCGTTACTTAAGCATGAATGACACAGAAGAAGGACTTGAAATTAATGGGAATGTGACCCTGGCTGAAGGCATCACCTCTCAATATTCCAACAACCACGGTGTCACCATTCACGTCGGAGAGAAAGGTGTGTCCAGTCTGAGTGTGGATGGTCTGGTGACATCGCACAATGAGAAATCAGGCATCAACTTCGTCCAAGTACAGACCAGAAGTTCTATCGACAGCTACCTCCATCAGATATCAAATTGTGAAATAAACTCAAACGGTCAGCATGGGGTATTGAGTCAGTATGCTGTAAACGTGTCCATGACAAACTGTACCTTCAAAGAAAACAAAGTAAAAGCATTATCTTTCCAAAGTGCCTCTACTGTTAAAATTGATCAGTCTGTGTTCTCTGACAATAAGAGGGGTGTGGTTGAAGTGAATATTCAAAGTAGCCAAAGAGGGGACTTTAAACTTTGCATTCTAAATTCTCGCATTAAGGATCATGACATGAGATATTATAGGAGATATAACGAATGGTATTTTTATGGTAGTCTGTTTGAAATATATTTAAGATACAAACAGAGTAAGATATATCTTTCGCACAATGAGATAAGTACTAATTTTGGAAACATGTTCAATTTTAATTTGAGATATTCTGGCACAGATCATATAATTGACATTAGAAATAACACGTTTGTAAATAATAACATCAGTATTTCTACAATAGATCCTCCCAATAATAGACCTATCCACTATTATTTTATTAACAACAGCCTTCATAACAACACTGTGCTTAACAGGAATTTACCCCTGATCAAAATTAGGTATCATAAGGATGCTAATGGTAGTCATGTTAATGTATCAGAGAATACATTTTCAAATAACACTGCAGCACAGTTAATAAATTTGTTTGATTTAAGAAAGCTCGAGAGCAATACAATCATAACCAAAAACATTTTTAAGGACAATATCTGCTCCCAGATTATCAGCACAACTGTTTTTGACTTTTCACTTAAAGACAACATATTTGATAATCCCCTGTCGAGATGTGAGCTGGAGTCTCCACTGTTTGAGCGATGGTATGATATCGATGCAAGGTGGAACTACTGGGGCAGTTCTGATGTACGAGACGTGTTCCGCAGAATCTGTGGATTTGACAGTGACATGACGAGAAGTTTTGTAAGTTACCTCCCCTTCTACAGGTCAGAATCTCTGTCTGTTGTGTCAACTTATCGTCACCAGGATCTGTTCATCACGGATCTTTATGGTGGAGTTGTTGAGGGCAGCATGCGACTGGGGAAATCTCAGTCACCATATCATATCCAAAGATCGATCCTTATCAGGTAATGAAGGTATTTACTTAATTTGTCAATACTTCAAATCCTTACAGATCAAACTCTGTCACACATATTTACAGTACATGTGACATTTACCAACATATGTGGACTTTACTTTCAGAGGAAATGGAACACTTGAAATGGATCAGGGAGTGGAAATGAAGTTCAACCCAAACATCGGAATGTACGTCAATGGTAGGTTTGCGATGTATAAACATGACTAATGAACATTGAAAAGTAGCTTAAATAATGCTCATGGTATAACAAATCTAAGTGACAACATTTCAACTACATCAAATAACAAACATAATATCGTACTTTTATTTTAAAGAAACATCTAACTCTATCAAAAAACAAACATGATATCGTACTTTTATTTTAAACAAACATCTACCTTTATCAAATTTAAACAGCAGCCACCAAGAGTCAGCGGACAGTTCACACACAGAGACGCAAGTCTTGGTGAGAGTTTATTTTGAAAATTAACTCTCAGACGCACATCATTTAGAATATGATTAACAAAAGTTCCAAGCCATCATTTAACATATTATCAATGGCATTAATCGGATCACCTCTAATTAAATATTGCTAATAAGTTGACAGAAACCATATCTAAAAATGCATTTTTTTATCTTCAAAACTGCTTTTCAAAAGCACCAAACAGGAAAGCAGGAAAACAAATTTGGTCCTGACAACAATGAGTTAAAACAAACAGTTTTGATTATCTAAGCATAATACAGTTGTTCACCCCTTGATACAACAACTTATTCTGATAAAATCCACTACCAGTTGCTGAAAAGACTACCTGTAGTCTCACTTCAGGCACCACTTTATATTTAACTACACTAGAAAAACGGGTCAATTTTCTATCATCATGCCACTGTTCCAAGATGATGGAAATTTACCAATTGTACAATTGTGCCAACCCCTAAACCTGGAATGAATCATTTTAATGATTGCCCTTTAGTTTTATAAGTTGTGTATGGAGTGAATGATAAATGATTGACTCGTTTGGTATTCAGTTTTATTTGTATTGGTTTGGAATTCAATCAATTACTAACTTATATCCAATGTGGATTTCGTACAGTGCAGTATTTTTATCAGACAGACATTAATCAACAAACAGCATGCTGAGTCTACTTTTTGTAATTTAGAAAAAGCAAATAACACCACGTGGAAGCATGGCACTTGATATATTTGATGTTGGCTTATGAGGTTTGATTCAAGGAATGATGAAGGGTTTGGGTGACATTACTCGTGCACAAGCAGTATACACCAAATATTGACATGAACTGTGTTTTAGGCTTCTTTAGACATTGTTTCAGGAGTGCACTGACTCAAATTTTAGTCAGTAACCACTGTGTGAGCAAAGTATTTTTCCCTTTTTAATGCAAATTACGTATTTTTCTAAAAACTTCACTATTAAAAAATAAAGTTTTAGTGTGCTTTAAAGTCATGTTTTCGTTGTCATTAGTGTTATTTTACGCATTTAAAACACTAGACACACGTATGTAAAATGAATGTATCGGTTGGTTGCAACAAAGTTGAATCATTCATTAAAATGAGTGAGGGACAGTTAAATACAGAAGTTACTTTGTCTTGCCAAATACAACATTGTCTTTTGCTGCTTGCCAAGCTATATGGCCATCAGAGGCAACAACAAAGAGGATACATCAGCTAATTAAGCCTTAAACTTTAAACACATTTTGTCTCTTATACAGATAGCAAACATGTCGTTAGAACATATATTATGCCACATTCGATGTCCTGCTGGGACCAACAACAACACAAGCTCTAGAAAATCCAACCTGCCCTTGACTATAAACCTCTCTTCCAATTGTTCTGTCAGGAAGCTGTTGTTTTAGTAATATGTCGTATTGGTCATATTCATATCATCCTTTCAGTCCTTTAAAACGCAAAGATGTTATACTTCACTATGTTTATATCACATTTTTAACCATGTTAGTGGTTCAACTATTTGAGCATTTGTACAAGCAATTAACATTTTTAAGACAAATTTAAATTTACATACTTTCAAAATTATAATCTATATCATACATCGAAATACTTAACTTTTCTTGCTGTTAGTGACTGTAGTATTGCCCAAGCGGCGCTAAATAATACATTACTCAATCCCTCCTTCTATATGTTACTCTTCTGAAGGTTTACTGCTGGCGGATGGCACAGCTGAAGAAATAACCTTCACCCGAGCCTCTAACACTTCCTGGTTTGGTGTGGTGCTGCCCTTCAAGACAGGTCTTTTTTAAAGTGTTAAATGTTAACGTTAACATGTATCACTAAATTAGTTTTTAACCACCAATAAAGATAGTTTCATTTGAAATAATAAATTGATTGTTTGAGAGACATTTTAGAAGTTATGAGTACAGGATATGACACACTTTATGGATGATCACTTCCTTTTTTGACAGTAGCAACGTTTCGGTATAGATTTTTATACGGTTTTCTAACTTGCAATGGTATAAGAACCTATAGCAAAACGTTGCTACTGTGCAATAACGGGTTGATCATCCATAAAGTTTTTAACACTCAATAATAAATTAATGAGCCTTTCCAAACATTAATTCATCTTCACATATAATTTTATTTGAATAATTTAAATATTACATGGTCATCAACAGCAACTGTGTCTGAGACAGCGAGGCTAGTGAATGGTTCAAGTGTTAATGAAGGACGGGTTGAGTTGTTTGTGGATGGATCCTGGTCTACCATCTGTAACTTGCAGCAGGTTGACGCTGTGCTTATCTGTCAGGCGCTGGGATATGGGTGTGTATTATGCTGGATTCACATTTTAAAAAAAATTATATTTAATTTTTTTTTGCAAAACATTCAATTTTCAATGTTATAATTCAATCTATTTTGTATAAATACTGTGTGTTGATCAGGTCCAAGAATACAATAATCTCCTCTTCCGCTGGATACGGAGAAGGCTCTGGTCCAGTGCTAAGTGATCTGAAATGCAACGAGGAGATGTCATACCTGTCTGAGTGTACATCAACACGAGCACCAAACAACAGCAGAAACTGCAACCACAGGCACGATATTGGAATCACCTGTCATCATTTTGTCTCACTTACAGGAACTCACAAGTGTAAGATTCTGCTGCAGAATTTGTAGCTAGATGTTTTTTAGATACATTTATGCATACACACAAACACATGTACACACATATACATACACACACAAACACACACATACACACATACACACATGCACACACATACACACACATACACACATACACACATACACACATACATACACAAACACACACAAACACATACACACACATTGTTATATGACAGGATATTTTGTTTTGCATTAATAATAGTAACTGTTTTGCACTGTTATATGGTTAAGTTCAGTTGGAGTTTATTAGACAGTAATTGACAAGTGATTGACACATGTTTACAAACATTTTCAGCACCCAGGTAGGCAGCGCTAAAAATAGATTTGGAAATTCCTACCTGACGGTCTTTAGAATATATTGGGGTATTCCCACAGAATGTGGAAACTTCCAGAATATAAAAGACAGTATAAATAAGGGACGTTTCATTGGGACACAATCTTTCAGAACATCTTTCAGAACATTTTCAGAACAATTTAGAATATATCAGAATATTTATAGACACATTTCAAGACAAACTTTCATTCAACATTCCTGTGCCTGTTACTGACTTTCCTGGAATTTTAACTACATATGACAATAGTAGTTACTGGGTTAATATATTTCGTGATAACTTACTCTGTATTTAAATATTATCATCATACCATTGCCACTCTATTTTGTACTGCCATTATAATTTAATAGAATTTAACCTAGTAAACCTAGAATATTGTAATAGATTTGTTGAATGCAAAATATTTCTTTGTTGTTTGTTGGTTTGTTTGTACATATTTGTACATATTTGTGTACATATTTCTGAATTAACATTTTGTTTCAATTTCGGATTCAACATGTAACAACATATACACACACACATACATACATACATACATACATACATACATACATACATACATACATACATACATACATACATACA
>JAULCD010010562.1:0-12954 GCA_032361085.1 Calliostoma canaliculatum | reverse complement strand
TACGACAGTCGTAAGCCAGTGTTATATTTTAGCACTTACGATCAACTTAGCTAAAATCGCTTTGAGGAACGGGGCCCCGGAAAGGATTGCTTTTATCTTTCATGGCTTGTACGAACTTTTCTACTTTTTTCAAGGAAAAGGAATAGTATACTTTATGGTGGCCGACCGACAGTCTTAAGCCAATGTTATATTTTAGCACCTTCGATCAACTTAGCCTAAGATTACTTTGATGAAGGAGGCCCAAAGTAAGAAAGCAATCTAGATAAAGATAAACCTTTCATTTTAAGATAATCCTAATTTTTATGATCATAACTTAATAAACATTTGAGTTAAATACTTCATTAAAATAAGTAAACTTTGATAATTGTACTCTGAAAGCTACAAACAATATATTTATAGTTATATTGTATACCGCACCTAAATAAGGTAACAAGGTACACCATCTGAACATGGTGGTGGGCACACTCCTTGTTCATACAAGGAACATTCAATAAGTTTTGCAACTTCAATATAAAACCAACTCACAAAATATTTTCGTCACTTTTATTTTTCAATATAATCACCTTTTACCAGAATGCACTTGTTCCATTTGTCTTTCAAGCTTTTTATTCCACTATTAAGAAGTCTTTTGGCCCCTTAACCACGCCTCGATACTTGTGTAGACATCTAACATAGTATAGGTACCATCAATGGCGTAGAAATCGTTGACACCGATTGATACAAGAGATAGATTTAACATGGAAGAAACCACCACAAGCGGTTGAAAAAACATTGACAGTGCGAAGTATTCTCGGGGCACAGCATCATCGGTGAGTAAACATCTACGGCGACATGGGTAACAACAATGGCGTAAACATTATTGGTGCTCGCATTATCAATACAAGCGGTGGTAGATTTGTCGGGAAGAAATCCCCCCAGACAGTTAAAAAAACATCATCAGTGCGTAGCATTAACGGTGCATAGCATCATCGGAGCGCAACGTTGATGTAGACATTGTTGGTGTCGGCAGTAACAACCCAAGCGGTAGAATCGTCGAAGGAGAAATTCTTCTTTTCACATGCCTCCTGTGAAAATACGTGAGGACAAAACGCAAATTGGAGGATGATCAAGATTTAGAGGATGGAGACCTCTGTTTTGCTAAGATCTGAAACCCCGGGCGAGACAGTCGAAACTGTCAGTGCCGAGAGACGCTCCCCTCGCGTTCGCCTATCCTGAGTAGTGTCAATACAGATATTATCGCCAGTGACAATGTCACGTGATCCGTCGGCTGGTCAGGAGAGAAGTGAAGTATTTTCCCTGGTCGACACTGGGTGCGGCCTAGCACCTGACCCCATTGTCGACAATCGATGAAGATTGTGCATATTCCCTCTATGAACCTTGTAGCTGCTAGAGTGCCGTCTCTCTCGTCAGTAGGTACATAATATGTAAAGTTGAAAAACAAGATGAACGGAACAAGGGCATGCATTCCACATGTACACAATATTGAAGTGGTGGTCAATATCATAGTATCACCAACGTTGATGTAGACGGCATAGGTGTTGCTGGAGATATCATTGGTTGCGCAGTAGTGGAAACAGGCGGACGCTGTATCACCCACATAGCAGCAGCGATCTGGTTAAAAAAACATCGGACCAAGAAACGGCAGCATAGGTGCAGACCCCGTAGACATCGAAGGGGTAGCGTGTGTCACAACCCCATCACCCTGTAGAATATCGTCAGATCCGCTCGTCAAAGATAAGACCTTTCACGCGAGGAGCGACTGACAGTACTCGATAAGTATGTCTCCTCTTGACAACTATCATCCCCTCAAAGACTGTCTCGAGAGCTCGCAAGTGAACCGCTGCGTGAACAAGAGGACGAACGAGGGGAAACATTCGAATCCCTACAATCTACGTCTTCAGCAGCGACAAAACCAGTCGCTGGTGCCGACAGACCTTCTTAATTGTTCGTCCCACTATGAGCAGTGGTGACACCAGTAGTATCGCCAGCAGCGATATCACGTGACACAGTCAAAACAGAGTGAGAGAGAGACGGTTCCACAGTGGTGACGCTGGGTGCAGTCGTCTCCTTTCGTCCTTGATAATCCTGAACTTGAAGTAGAAGATGACCGAGAAGACTTCTTAGACTCCTTATACTTGTCTGCTGCACATTGGCGATCTGTTTGATAAAAAGCTTGAACTCATAGTAGTTCAAGTGGGCGCACTCCTTGCACCTTTTTTCATCTGTGCAGGCATCAAATCCACTAAGAGACTTGCAAGCCGGGCAATAATGATGTGAATCCACCTTGGATAGTTAGTGATGACATGAAGCACAAAATTCATGTCGCTCCAAAATGAAGCAGGCAAAAAATAACAAACCCGACACAGGTAAGCACAAAACACACTATAAAGCAGATTGCAGGTAGAAAATGTTGTAATCAATCATTAACCACAGGACACATTTCTCACAAGCTCTTTACCCTGAACCCGAAGACAATAAGTGAAGATTGACAGAAGGGTGGTGCATGCGCATGTCGTAGATGTTTTCGCCAACGAATATCTATAGCTTTATCGAGATAACCCAATTGTATGGTTGATCACAAGTAAAACTGTGACCACCTTGTGCTGTTAAAAACCTGTTCTGTGCTAATTTGTTTAAAGAGCTCCTTCAGGAGCTCTTTTAAACAAATTACCGCAGGACAGTTTTTTTCACAGCACAAGGAGGCCAGATTAAAAATCTACTTAACCTAATTCAGCACTGTATTATTACGATTCAAGCCGTTAGTATGTATAGGTTATAACACTTGAACGCGTTCTGTATTCGTGGATTGAGGCAGTTAAGAGTCCGAGACGCGAATCGTCGAGGACTCTTAACTGCCTCAATCCACGATTACAGAATGCGTCAGAGTGTTATACCCTACTTAGATCATGCCCCATACATATCGTTTGTTTTTTAAAAATAAAAAAATATAATTATTTGCTAAACTGCGATCATTTTAAAAGACGGACTATAATGTGAAAGTAGTTCCGTCCGGGTTATAACTGCCAAATCCGACAGTTACAGTATGGCCACAGACAATGGAGGCATGATCGAACTTGTTATTGTAGAGTTACAATCATTTTGTGTAATTGGGGCCTAGTTCTACAAATTTTTTAGCTGGCGTCCCAGATGAACTGAGAAACAGTCAGGTTTTTGCGACTAAAATATTTTAAGGGCACTTGCAAAGAGTAAGACTCGTACTTCCTGTTTAAAAGATGAAGGCCAAACATTTTTATCATTCAAGGGAGTGACCTCTACAAAGGTCAGGAGATGCAAGGATACAAGCCGAATGTCTATCCAAAGAAAAATTTTGTTTTTCTTTGGAAAATGCAGTTTAAAATGAATTTGGCATCTATGATTTAAACCCAGTGCGAGTTTTTCAAAACAATAACAACACAACGTCTTTCCGAGAACAAAACATATATTATTGACATCCGAGTCACATCACTACACATGATTATTGACAATGACAAATGAGAAAAACTACATTATAGTCTAATGCACTCTTTATATGAACTGTCGAGGATGGAACGTATGGACACCACAATGTCCGGTTTATTTTCTGAATAAATTAGAATATTTCTCAGTGTTTCCGTTCTCTGGTATTTGTTGGATTTTAACTGGTAAAATATCACAAGGACAGGAATTTGAGTTGATAATTCTAATGTTTATTATTAAATGTACTCTGTTAGTATAAGTGAGAAGGACGACGGGCCAGAAATGAGCAGAACCAGCATTCTTTTAGACAGATGGTCCCTGTGACTGGCTTTTACAAGAGCCAACGGAAACACTGATTTCTACAACTTCAAAACTTGTATTGTGTCTGGGAAAACAAATTTACATTTCTGTATTACGGAATTGTGAAACGGCACCCTGTATGTAGCAACGTTTTGCTGGTTACGATAAACTAACCTAAGATCGCTTTGAGAAACTATACCCAGGGCCCTAGGTGGTATTCGAACAAAAGGTATACTCAATAAAATTAATATCTAAGAACAAATTCAATTTTACCAGTTGAGTTGTTTATTTTTTATTAGTTTCTCACTTAAGGCAGCCCAAAAGTTGGGCTACAGTTCAAAGGCATTGTGCTTAAAACTTTGAAAGTTTAGTATCACAGATTAATATTTTCATTATCTATTTTTATGAAGAAACTTCTTGACAAAGACCTGCTGGCTGAAGGTGGAACTCTGGTTGTAGACAATGCGTTTGAGTTTGGAACTGCCTACGTAAAAAGTGGAACTGAGATAGATAAATTCAACAAAGCAGTGATGGCTGACCTAAGAGTGGACATGGTAATACTAGAACTTTGTTTTAGGCCAAAAATAAAAAAATGTTATGGTTCCAATTACCCGACCTTGCCTACAACATAGGTGCCGACCCTAACCTTTTTATTATCATAATGACACAAAAATAACATATCATCTAATGATTATTAACCCTTGAAGTGATGTGCACAACATTTGGTCATTTTAGTGTTCAAATTCCAGCTGATGTTCACCATTTATGGAAATCATTTTAATTAATTTTGTAAATTGCATCCTAACACGGGAGGTCAGGCCCCGTTTCACAAAGACGCCATATCTTTATGACGTCGTAAACCATGTTACAGGGTTAATGGATTTGGTCTTCAAATGCCCAAAAATCGTTGTAAACTGTGCACTTTTAAAAAAGAACCAAGTTTATTTTTGGAAAGTGCAAGTTTACAATGATTTTTGCATTTGTAAACCAAATTCATTAACCCAGTGACATGGTTTACGACGTCATAAACTTATGACGTCTTTGTGAAACGGGGGCTTGTTGTCTACCCTGACTGTTATGTTTCACATTGATTTGAATACTAATAGCTCTCCTGTGGCATAACACGTGTGTGTTGGAAAATGTGGGGGCAGCCATATGCATTTATGGTGTTGTGAGAAATAAAAGATTAAGCGATTTCCTCCAGCTCGGGAAAGGGTAGGGAGAGGCACTGTGGACCAAAAGGTCTGGATTTCGAATCCCGCACAGGGGGCTTAGCGTCAATATCAGTGTTTGGAAACATTTCAACATGCAGTAAGGACAAATTGGAATGCTGTAACACAGTAACACTCTTGGTTCGCACGTTTCACCCGAATCTCGCAGGTTTCACTGCATCACATAATCACATCGGTGATGCAGGCTTTCCTCCTGTCATAAATCTTGCCGCCGTGATATAACTAAACAATTGTTGAAAACGGTGTTAAACCAAACTTACTCTCACTTTTTGACTGTGTTATGAAAATAGCTTAACACTAGTTCAAATAAAATCATAAACTGAGGTTTTACTAAGGAAGTCTGTGTAACTTTTGGGCTGTTAAAAATCTATCTTGAGGAAATTTGTCAACAATAGCTCTGCGATGGATTGTGACACTAATGGTGTAGCAGACATTTTCATAATTAAATCACAGTAAGAAAGTCTCGTCCAATCGGCGTTTGCTAATCTGGTCACGTGTATATTTAAACAGTGACAATGTAGCCTACTGACTCAGACCCAGGCCCCCATTCCTTAAAGCGATCTTAAAGCTAAAATAATCGTGTAAACAATGTCCTGTGAAGTTGTTTCTGATCATAGGCTTAGGACTGTCGTAGCGCAGAGATCGATTTGGATTCGGTGCCGAATGGCACCGGTTCCAAAACGAACTCTGCGTTACGACAGTCGTAAGCCAATGTTATAATTTAGCACTTATGATCAACTTAGCCTACGATCGCTTTGAGAAACGGGGCCCAGGTTTCATCTTAATTTGGATTGCACTAGAATATCAGTATTGCATAAACCGTACATTATATATGAAACGGAGAGCTTGGGCAAGTTCATTTTCAGTGGGCTTTAAGTCAGATAGAGAACTCTTGACGAAACTTTATCGGGATACAGAAGGACTGCCGCACGATCAAATGGATTGGCTACACCCTACTCTTTGTTAGTGGACAGTCCCTTTATACTCCGATAAAATGCTGTCATTCGTCCGCTATCTCTTACGTATTCATTATGAGTAACTCAATCTTTACCCAAGTTTAGGCCTTCTTTTTAAATGGTATTATTTCAGACGGATTTGTGATATGATCAAAATTCAAACAAACAGTAAAAGTTTACCCTAGCGATAACATATTACACATTATTATACACAAAGAAAAAGGTATCGCAACAACCCTTATATGGTTGTTGCGATACTTTTTTCTTTGTGTATACATGCAGTTAAAGGATACTCACCCAGTAAAATGCTTGAACCGGCAGGACCCTTAGTTCAGTCGTTTTAATTATTTATCAAGTCTTTAAAAAATGACCACCAAAGTTACTAATAGGCACAAACACAAAAAGACACACTGAACAAATGTTGCCACAAATACTATTGGGTTAACTGTCCAACCGAATGAGAATTGAAACAATGTTTATTTGTGTTTCAGATCATGCTGCCAATAGCAGATGGAGTCTTGCTTATAAGAAGGAAGGGGAAGTAACTCTGGGTTTGACATGCGGCTTCACATTTCTAACGGTATTAGTCTGCAAGTGACGATTTAATACACCATCTCCACATTACAGTTTTGTAACAACATATAAACCATGTTTTTATGTTAATAAAGAATCTGTTTAAAGAAAAATTTTTACTTACAACTCATTTTATTTGGTGGCGTGGACTGTAAAATCCACAGTTTAATATTTTTTTTATTTCGTCAGACGTGTGTATGATAAATACTTTTTCAATTATACCGTGTTTGTATTTTCTTAAATAATTTCATTGAACGTCATATCTTAATTTTAAAAATACCTGCTTACTTATACGTTTTGGCGTATTTTCTACAAGTTTCTACACCAATCACGGTATCGCGCTTTGTGCAATTTTTATTTCGCCTAATATTTTGTCTTTTTAAAATTGAGAAACTACTTGTCCGACCTTCTGACCGTTTTTTGCATAAAGTAACACTTTATACTTTGTAATAAAGAGATGTCCACATTAGTAAACTTTGAAAGCTAAAAGTACACACTTGAAATATAGTTTGTACACTTTGAAACCCAAGTATACAGTTTAAAATGCTAATGACTACATTTGCGACCTATAAGGGGTAGGCAGGTCTGTTGTAATGTAAAATACCAATATCAGGATGATGTGGTCTTAGTTCGGTCAAAACGGGCTTCAATGAGTATGAAGGTAATGCAGGCTGTGTTATGGATCACAGACAATCTATGATGACATCATGAACCAGTTCTACAGAGCTCCAATAAGGCTAAGACGTCTTAACCCTTACCGTGCGGCTTACGGAAATATCCGGGTCAGGCTATTAGCCTAACCCGGATATTTTCGTGAGCCGCTCGGTAAGGGTTAACTCTTTTCTTAGTGCACTCGTAACGAAAGCACTATGCTGAGAGTTAATAGCTCTCGTAAGGCTAATACGTCTTAAGTTTCATCTTAGTGCTCTTAGTGCATCTTAGTGAGAATTAACACGTCTTAGCTTAATGATAGCATTATGACCCCGGACCTTGCTTCCTATTGGTATTTGGTTAAAAATTCAGCAGAGGAAAGGTTTGGTGGTCATAAACAAAAATTTACACAAGTTTTTTTAAAAAGGTCAATATTACTAGTAAAGAGGCATACGTGGCACTTATCGTGATATATTGAAACATACAC
This sequence comes from Calliostoma canaliculatum, assembly GCA_032361085.1. Lineage (NCBI taxonomy): Eukaryota > Metazoa > Mollusca > Gastropoda > Trochida > Calliostomatidae > Calliostoma > Calliostoma canaliculatum. The sequence goes on along the minus strand of JAULCD010010562.1, from coordinate 5,299 downwards.
AAGTTTTATAAACGTGATCAGTGTCAATATTAGAGATAGGAGAACCCATTGAAATTATTTCATCCAGCTAAGATCAATATATACATCCTCCTCCAGTATGCCTAATTTAGGCTAATCACAAGGAATGTTGATGCTGTTCAAAAAGACCACGAAAAGTACAACACACTTTGCAAATATACAATGGTGCATAAATATACAATGATGTATACAAATACAATGGTGCATAACTATATAATGGTGTATTAAAAAAATAATGGTGCATAAGTATACAAAGGTGCATACATGTACAAATGTGCATAAATATACAATGACCATGTAATAACTGTGGATATATTTATGTGCATAAATTCCAGTTAAAAGAAGTACAAGTATGGAAAAGCATGATTCATGTATTGACTTGTATTGGGTCATATATAGGAAACATGATTCATGTATTGACTTGTATTTAGTTAAGGCCTCTGTGTGTTGACCACAAACTTTTCTGAAAAACTTTTAACTGTAAAGTCTTCTTGTCAGGTATTTCCTTCACATATATTGTAAACACTCTCAAGTATCTGGCAGTTAGTAAAACAGTTAGTGAAACATACACACAAGCTGGAGTCTCGTTAGACAGCTTGAACATTTTAACTATGAACATATTGTTATAAACAGGGTATTTTGTTGTTCATTAATAATAGTTACTGTTTTGTACTGTTATATGGTTAAGTTCAGTTGGAGTTTATTGGACAGTAATTGACATGTATATAAACAAATGCTACATTCAAGACAAGAAGTGCTAACAATAGATTTGGAAATCTGTTGCGTACAGATTTCCAGGTTAACCTTCTGTTTCAACTTGGGAATCAACACTTAACAATATCAACTATAATCATTTTAACTTTGAACATATCAACTATGAACATTTTAACTATGATCTTTTAAACTATGAACATATTAACTGTGCATATTTTAACAATGAACTTTTTAACTATGGACATTTTAACCATGAACATTTACTATGAACGTTTTAACTGTGAACATTAAAACAACATGTACGGATCCCTGACAAAAAATACTAAACTAGACCTGTTAAAACCCGTGTGAAACGTGAACATTTAACCCTAAGATTGCCAAACTTAACCTTCGTCTGTTTCATTGTCTAATCCAAATAGGCTGATGAAAATCTGCTCGTTCCAAAGCAATGATAAGGCTAAGACGTTTTAACTTTCTTAGCACTCTGATTATGACAGAGCTAAGATGAAAGTTAAGATCTAAGCCTTGCGAGAGCTTAGCAGAACAAGACCTTGCTTGTTCCTAAGCTGATTTTCGACGTTTGTTTTAACGAAAGTGTTCAATGACCACATGTACTGAATCAAATTTAAAAACAACAACAACAACAATAACAATTGGTCATTTTTTTAGGATTCTAAAGTTTTTAATTAGTTTAGAAACGCTCTTTCGTGAGAGTCTGATTGATTTTACGACAGATTAGGTGTAAATGATATTCACAATTTACCAGATTATAATGTTTATTTGAAATCAAAACAGAATTTCTGAAGCGCTGTATCAGTCAATGGACATAAATGTTACTGATCAGTTACTCCCCCTTTCTTCTGATAAGTGACACTCCGTCAGTTATAGGTAGCATGATCTGAAAAAACAAAAAAAAACACACGAGATTCAGCTAAATATAGTTCAAACGTATGTAATAATGAATGTAAACGTATATAAAAATAAATGTAAACGGATGTAATAATGAATGTAAAGGTATGTGACAATGGATGTATATGTATGTAAAAATGAATGTAAAGGTATATGATAATAAATATAACCGTATGTGATAATGAATGTAAACGTATGTAATAATGAATGTAAACGTATGTGATAATGAATGTAAACGTATGTAATAATGAATGTAAAGGTATGTAATAATAAATGTAAACGGGTGTAATAATGAATGTAAAGGTATGTGACAATGGATGTAAACGTATGTAATAATGAATGTAAAGGTATGTGATAATAAATATAACCGTACGTGATAATGAATGTAAACGTATGTAATAATGAATGTAAACATATGTGATAATGAATGTAAACGTGTGTAATAATGAATGTAAACGTATGTAATAATAAATGTAAACGGGTGTAATAATGAATGTGAAGGTATGTGACAATGGATGTAAACGTATGTAATAATGAATGTAAAGGTATGTGATAATATATATAAACGTATGTGATAATGAATGTAATCGTATGTAATAATGAATGTAAAGGTATGTAATAATGAATGTAAACGTATGTAATAATAAATGTAAACGGATGTAATAATGAATGTAAAGGTATGTGACAATGGATGTAAACGTATGTAATGATTAATGTAAACGTATGTAATAATAAATATAAACGTATGTGATAATGAATGTAAACGTGTGTAACAATAAATGTAAACGTATGTAATAATGAATGTAACCGTATGTATTAAAGAATGTAAACGTATGTAATAATGAATGTAAACGTATGTGATAATGCATGTAAACGTATGTAATAATGAATGTAAACGTATGTGATAATGAATGTAAACTTATTTAATAATGAATGTAAACGTATGTATTAAAGAATGTAAACGTATGTAATAATGAATGTAAACGTATGTGATTATGAATGTAAACGTATGTAATAATGAATCTAAACGTATGTGATAATGAATGTAAACGTATGTAATAATGCATGTAAACGTATGTAATAATAAATGTAAACGTATGTAATAATAAATGTAAACGTATGTAATAATAAATGTAAACGTATGTGATAATGCGTTATTTAACCCACCTGTTCCACCCTGTCACCTAATCCACCCTGTCGTCAGCCATCACTGCTTTGTTTAATCCACCTGTTCCACTCTGTCGTCAGCCATCACTGCTTTGTTTAACCAACCTGTTCTACCCCGTCGTCAGCCATCACTGCTTTATTTAACCCACCTGTTCTACTCTGTCGTCAGCCATCACTGCTTTGTTTAACCCACCTGTTCTACCCCGTCGTCAACCATCACTGCTTTATTTAACCCACCTGTTTTACCCTGTCGTCAGCCATCACTGCTTTATTTAACCCACCTGTTCTACCCTGTCGTCAGCCGTCACTGCTTTGTTTAACCCACCTGTTCTACCCCGTCGTCAGCCATCACTGCTTTCTTTTACTCACCTGTTCTACTCTGTCGTCAGCCATCACTGCTTTCTTTTACTCACCTGTTCTACTCTGTCGTCAGCCATCACTGCTTTGTTTAACTCGTTGACAACTGAATCAGGCCTGGTGTAGGCATGTCCGAACTCGAACGCGTTGTCCACCACAATCGTTCCCCCGACAGCAAGAAGACCCTTGTCCATTAGTTGCTGTAATGACCACGTAATGAAAACCCAATTAATCAACAGTTGCTGGAATGGCAACTTATTAACAACCCAATTAAGTAGTAGCTGCAATGACCGCAATTATTTAACAGTTATCATTATGACCACTTAATAACAATTCAATTAATCAATAGTTGTTGTGATGACGTAATGACTTGCTCTACCTGTAGCACCCACCATACACCTAACCAGCATAAACTAAAGGGAAAGAATACGTATGACCTGATCTATCTGTAGCACCTGCCATACACCTAACTAGCATAAGCTATAGAGAAAGGGTAAGCATGGCGCGCTTTACCAGTAGCACCTGTCATACACCCAAATAACATAAGCTATAGAGAAAGAGTAAGCATGGCGTGCTTTACCAGTAGCACCCGTCTTACACCTAACTAGCATAAGCTATAGAGAAAGGGTAATCATCGCACGCTCTGCTGGTAGCACTTATCATACACCCAACTAGCATAAACTAAAGGAAAATAGTAAGCATGACCTGATCTACCCGTAGCACCCGTCATACACCTAACTAGCATCAGCTATACAGGAAGAGTAAGCATGCCCTGATCTACCCGTAGCACCCGTCATACACCTAACTAGCATCAGCTATAGAGAAAGAGTAAGTATGACCTGATCTACCCGTAGCACCCGTCATACACCTAACTAGCATCAGCTATAGAGGAAGAGTAAGCATGACCTGATCTACCCGTAGCACCCGTAATACACCTAATTAGCATCAGCTATAGAGGAAGAGTAAGCATGACCTGATCTAACAATAGTACTGCTATACACACAAATGATATTAACTATAGCATACGCATTAAAAGACAAAGAACATGCATGTTTCGAATTACCTGTAGCACGTGCCATAGACTCGACTAGCATAAAGTACAAGAAAAAAATAAGCGTGGTCAGATCAACATGTAACACCCGCCATGCACATACAGCAAACGTGTTTGACAAACTGATTAAACAGATATTTCACCTTGAAGTATCCAAGATATCCATCTTTATCGGCATCCATGTAAACGATGTCAAACTTCTCCCCTTCGGACGCCAGCTGATCTAAAGAGTCTGCAGCTGGACCTGCAGTCAGAAGACAAATAAAAAAATTATCCAAACAAACAACAGGATTCAGATAGTATCATTCAAAGCGTTTAGAATTCCACTCAGCTGAATGTCATGAAAGTACAACACATATTTGGGATGACACCATCTGTAATAGTGACTCCATGGGTTTTGAATGCCAAAATTGTAGTAAATTATGTAACTCCTGTATAATACCCTTTTTTAATCAAACACGCTCGTCAGAACTTTTTACTGAACTTTTTCTTCTGAAAAGTGTAGTACATGGAACTTTGTGTTGTATTGTCTAGTTCCTAGTCATTGTTTCAGGATTAAACTCACCTTGCTTAATCACAATTTTCTTTCCAAATGGAGTTTCATCAAATGTTTTCCTTGCACTGTCGACCAAGTATTGCTCTAGTTCGCACGTGACTACTTTGCCGTCATCGGGAACAGCTTCTGCCATCGACATGGTACAGTACCCTGTGAACATTCCTATCTCAAGGGCCCGTTTAGCTTTCTGCATCCGTATGAAGAACTGCATAAGCTGACCTTCAACATCAACATAGGAAGTAAAACATCGACGGCCATGCAAAATGCATGTAGACAATTACTAAAATATACTAGTGTCCAAAAGAAACGATACCACCTGTTTGCAACAACATAAAAGAAAAACTGAACAATGCAGAAGTTTAGGATTGGTGTTATTCTTTTGAGAAATCCTTTCACAACATTTGTACAAAAACTGCATTTCAATAAAGTCTGTGCAACCAATATGACAAGCCTTTAAAGATGGGTGGGGTCGAAAAATGAACATTTCTTTAGAGCACTGATCACAGAAACAACGGGAAATGTCACAC
>JAULCD010010451.1:0-12955 GCA_032361085.1 Calliostoma canaliculatum | reverse complement strand
AACTCACTGGGTCAATGAATTATGATGTAAATGCCAAAATCTTTGTAAACTGGATTTCCAAAATAAATACAATTTTGGCAAATGGGTTCAGTTTACAATTGTGAAAACTTTCTAAAAATACCAGTTTTTCTTTGGAAAATGTTCAATTTACAATAATTTTAGCATTTGTAAACCAAACCTATTGACCCGGTGACATGTAGAAGACACCAATATTCTGTACAACTAAACCAATGGGTACAAGCTTTAAAATTTATGTATTCCTACTGTAAACATTAATGTGGGCAGAAGGCTAATAACATCAACAATTACGGAAAAATCAATTACCGGATTCTATTTTGACAATGTTTGCTTACTTATTTGGTTCGTGTGCAAAGAACGTTGATTACAAAGTTGGAGGAATAAGCCCCGTAAATCATTTGGACAGGAGAAATAAAGATCTCATGCCAATCAGTTGTTGCTCGTCACATGACTGATGTCCCTTATTGAGCTATTGAAGATGGACATTAATAACCAAATGGAAGAGTAAATGAGAGAATCATGAATAAAATCTACCATTTATCGTTTTTTTCGTTTTGTGGTGAAGTTGTAGGCAAGGACTAGAGCTATAATTTCTTGAAAGATTGCTGCAAACGAACCTAAAGTGCAGGGCACTAAACTCGAGCAATGACAAAGATCAATCTGTCTTGCATGAAACATACGCGATCAATATAATCACGTACTTTCACGACATTACCAGTAATGATTTATGGCGGATGTTATATGCACATCATGCATCGTGTCAACATGCTCCTGGCCATGTTATTTGGATCAGACTCCTGTCCGAACCTCTGAGGATAATTATGCCATTTTTAGTCAATTTTCTGTGTTTGACGATCAAATTCAAAAAGAAAATGTCCACAAAAACTTTAAATCCTCAAATTTGTAAATGTGATTATTCGATCCAGTGCAATATAGCTCCCTGAAGCAGAGTTGTACTTCTTTCCCAATTTAGTTTACCTCTGACACTAATGAAATGTTTTCAGAGATATTGCAATGATGATTTAAAAACTCATACCAAACTAAATTGTTTCATGTTGTGAAACTAAAATCTTCAGATCAATAATGGACGACATGAACTTGTTTATAAAAGATTAGTGTCCTGCCTAAAGTCATTATTCTCATAGTTTCTTTAAATGTTGCAGCTTTCACAATACATTCCATGTTAAGTGTTTGGCATGACACTACACAACACTGCTAACATCCTAAACTCATTCCAACGGAAGTAACAACAATCTTTTGTGAAGGATTCACCCCTTAAGTACAAGGTGCAGTATTTTCTAGTTTTACGTTCCAAATTCCAACCAAAATAGGCCTTTGAAAATCTATCCTGCGGTTATTTGTTCATAGGAGTCCATTAGACAACTTACCACAGGACAGGTTTTCAACAGCAAAAAGAAGTCATATTATATTCAACTCAACTCAAAACTGAAACTGAAAACCTATTTTACTTAATAGCCCTTAAAGTGTTGAGCACAGCATTTGCTCATTTTAGTGTTTAAATTCCAACTGATACAGGCTGTTGAAAACCTATCCTGTGGTAATTCATTTAAAAGAGCTCCTACAGGAGCTCTTTTAAACAAATTACCACAGGATAGGTTTTCAAAAGCACAAGGTGGTCACAGTTTTAAGATTGGCTGCAATCTACTCAGCACTTTAAGGGTTACAATTTGATATCAGGAAAAAATATTTCAAGAGAAAAAAAAAATCCAAACCGACCTACCCTAAATTTTAAAGGCATGTAATCGGAACCACAACATTTATTTTTGTTGGCCTTACCCTGTGCTATTTACTTTAATCGTTAAAGTGTTGAACTCAACACTTGCCAATTTCAATGTCCATACTCTGGCATTTATATTTTAAATATTAAAATTTTAAAATGTTTATCTTTCAGTTCTGTGGTCCGTGTCTACGAAACAGATATGGGGAGGATGCTAAAGAAGCTTTGAAAAACCCGGTACGTTTTTTAGATGTTGCATTTAATTTTATATTGATTGATTGATTGAAATAGTTTTACATGGCTTTCAGCGATATTTCAGCTATATCGCCATGTGGTGTACAAGAGGCACACAGAGGGAGTAACAAATGAGAAAAAGAATGACAGAAAGAAAAGCTACAGCAAAAGATTCCCATTTTAGCCGGCTTGTACGTCAAGCATGGGGGTACTGGGGTCCTATTCTTCCTAATGCCTGAGGACATTCCCCGGAAACCCCACGGGATATTTAATTTTATAGGAATTTTAGGAATTAAATTGCCTGAGGACATTCCCCGGAAACCCCACGGGATATTTAATTTTATAGGAATTTTAGGAATTAAATTGCTTTTGACTTTTTATTATTTTCTTTTAGTATATGAATTATCAATTCTGTTTGTCAGAACTGGCACTGTCCGCCGTGCCGTGGTATCTGCAACTGTAGCTTCTGTCGGAAGAAGGCCGGCAAGTCGTGTACAGGAATACTCATCCATCTCGCCAGGGAGAATGGGTTCAGTGATGTTAACGCCTACCTACAAAGGTGAGTATAGCCAGTGTATAACAATCGTATACATTCTTCTTTAACCCTTTGAGTGCCAAGCTGATTTTAATGGGCCTTAAGACCTATCCTGTGATAATTTGTTTAAAAGAGCTCCTGTAGGAGCTCTTTTAAACAAATTATCGCAGGACAGTGTTGCATGTCAGTGGCGGGAGCACAGGATTAAGTTTATTTGTATGTCCTGCAATAATACAAATGGGTTGCATTACAGCTCCCGCATTTTCTGTTGTAATTACTGAAAGAATTGGCCAGAGAAGAATATTTTAGTGAATGAATTTGGGGATTTGGGGAACACTGGTTAGTATTAAGCTAGTAATAAACTTTAATTTACTAATCCCTTTTTCAACACAACCATGACCAGTTAGTTGTGGCATTTTGTAATTAAATGACTTCATGGTACTTCCAACTTTAGACTTGTGATCTTGCTAAGTATGGTGGAAACTGTAAGTTAGTTTCCTTCCTTTTCAAAGTGCTAAATTATGCTGATGTAAGCGAAGCTGTAGGACCAACATTAGGACCATAGAAACAGTCATGTCCATGTCCTCCCCATCTCCTGCTTTTATACCAAATATAATATATTCAGCTTGTTTTTGTTTGTTTGTTTAATTTATTTTGAAATTTTACAATGCACTTTATGAATATCGTTCCAGAAAAATTGTTATCTGGGCAATGTACAAAAATTTAAGCCATTGTGAAAGAAAATTGTGCCCTTTCCAACTACCTCACTTTTAAATTTGATTCTTCAATTGTAAATAGGAATTTTTTCATTGAATAATGTCACTGATATGACTAACTTGATAACATGTATGGAGAAAAACTAAAAAGTTTTCATGTTTGTTTCAGTCTCCGCGTTGCCCAGTAGTATGTCCAAGTGACGGAAGGAGCGTGATAACAGTTGCCTTGTAAACACCTACGTTTAACCCTCGTGCTGATTTGATTTTAGTTCCACACAACTGACAACCTTATGCTGTTCAAACCTATCCTGTGGTAATTTGTTTAAAAGAGCTCCTGTTGGAGCTCTTTTAAACAAATTGCAACAGGATAGGTTTTCACAATGTCAGAAATGTTTTTAAAGTGTTGCGAGCACAGTAAGGGTTAATTCATTTCTTTTCTTTTTCAAATGGCAATAGGTGCTTAATTTTTAATCTGTTTTATTCTAAAAAACATTTACTTTCTGACAGTTAAAAAATATGGATTGTTTTAGAGTTGATGGTAACACAGTATCATGTTGGTTGTATATTAAACACTTATGATGCATTGTGCCAAAAAGTTTTAAAAAGTATAAAAAAAGATTCACTGGAAACTAGATCTGTTCGACATGTAATTTTAAATATATTTTTAATCCTGTGAATTAATCAACTTCATACATTTAATTTTTATTTAGATAAAACAAGAGACAGTAAGATATTTCTCCTGGAATATTCTGTGTTAAATTCATAATGGGTAAATGTTAACAGAGAAACACTTTTTTGTGCACTATTTTGCAATCGATCATGTCAGTGGTAACTGATAAAAATATTCATGGCTTATTTTTGGTGATGAATAATTTTCACTTTTTGCAAAGGTTTTCTTATGGTTAAAAGTGATATGTTTGATTGGCATTCTTAGAAGTGGAGTGGAAACGAGGAGAAACTTTTTTTTTATGGATTACACACTTCTTTATTTACAATGTGCTACGTTTCGGTATAGTTTCTTGTACCGTTGTCAAGCATAATGATGGCGGTATAAGAAACTATACCGAAACGTAACGCATTGTAAATAAAGAAGTGTGTAATCCATATAAAAAGTTTCTCCTTATGGTTAAAGTGGAATACATGGACATGATAAAAGATGAATTCTTGACAAGTTTCTTTAAAATTGAACTTATTGGACATATCTTGCTAAACAATTTAAATTCTCAAAGATATCTATTATCAAAGTTAACATATTTTGTTTTATTGTCTTGTTTGGACAGTGTTTACAAATATATATGATCAGTGCATGCTTTGATTTTTTTTAAACAATTGAAAATTGTTTTTAAAATATATTTTTAATGTGGTCATAGATATGTGATCCTTGTTTTTATTGATAGATGGCAGTAAAGATTCTAGTTTTAGGATTCTTCCACAGCATTGAGTAGAAATGTTGTACAAACACAGCAGAATGTTGCAGTAGCCGAGAACTCTTTCATTGCACTTGTTTTAGGGCACTTCTGTTAGTTTTAGACTTGAAAATGTTTTACTATTCTTGTTGATATATCGTGAATAAATGTTATTATTCCCATATTTGTGTTTTTTCTGTAAGAATATATTTAGAAGATACATTAACCCTTGTGCTGAACCCAAGACTTGTTAGTTTTAATTTCAAACCTAAATAGGCTGTTGAAAACCTTTCCTGTAATATATTCACCCCAGTTCAGCACTGTATTAAGGGTTAAAATGGTCATTAAAAAAACATTAGTGATCATTTGTGTAGTCTGTATTAATGGAGAAAAAAAATTGGGACCAGTAGGGGTGTAACGATACGGGTGGGTCGCGATACAATGTCTCCCGATACAATGTCTCACGATATAGGGGTCGCGATACAATACATATCACGATACATTCAATTGATTTATAGAAGTGTAAGTTTAAAAAGAAAGTTTACCATGACATGTGTCTTTAAAATAAAAATGTGTAACGACAAGACAGTGACCAGCAGTGGTGAGATATAGCATGTGTTATTTATAGATCAGGCCAAAAATAAAAAATGTTGTGGTTCTGATTACCCGACCTTGCCTACAAAAATAACATATCTACTGCAGGTGAAAACTATTTTATCTTATTAACCCTTGAAATGCTGAGCACAAAATTTGGTCATTTTAGTGTTTAAATTCCAACTAATAAAGGCGGTTAAAAACCTATCCTTTGATAATTTGATTAAAAGAGCTCCTACAGGTGATCTTTTAAACAAATTACCACAGGATAGGTTTTCAACAGCACAAGATGATCAGTTTTAAAACTGGCTGAAATCCACTCAGCACTTTAAGGGTTAAAATTTGATATCCGAGACATATTTCAAAAATAGGGAAAAAAAAAATCCCAACAGGACCTCTTACAAACATCATCACAGGATAGGTTTTCAACAGCACGAGATGGTCACAGTTTTAAGACTGACTGAAATCAACTTGACACTTTACGGGTTATACACATAATAAATGTTTACAAGCAATCCTAACTTTACATTTTACAGATGTGTTGGTTCAAGTTATGTTAGGGTTTTTTTTGCATTTGACACAAGCACTTTGGTTTCTTTTTGCATCACATAACCACATTGGTGATGCAGACTTTCCTCCTGCCATAAACCTTACCACCATAATATAACTGAATTTATTGAAAATGTCGTTAAATCCTAAACTCACTCATTGGTTTCTTTTTTATTTATAATATCATATGACCCTTGTATTTTGTATTTTCAGCGGACAGAAAACTTCCTCGTGCTGAGAGTAGAAGTAAATACTATGTTAAATATGGAAACCCAAATTACGGAGGTAGGTGATAGTTTCACCTTTTACTGTGTGACAGACGGTATTCCTCACTCTCAACTTTCTTAACTGTTGAGCAGCATTTTTAAACATGTATTAATAAATTCTTTGAAAGACATTTAGAAGTGGTGAGGCATAGGTTAGGGTTTTTAAATGTCAACTTCTTTGTACATATACAAACGACACTTTGGAGCATATGCTTGCTCCTTCATCAGGTTATGAATCGTTCACCTGATGAATGAGCAAGCATTTGCCCCGAAATGTTGTGAACATATGTACAAGAAGTTGACAATAACCCTTACCGTGCGGCAAAGTTTTAGAGAAGTTATCCTAAGTGGCATGTTCTCACACAATATCACCGCCTGTAAGTCCATGCGGTTCACGGTAATATCCGGATCAGGCTACTAGCCTGACCCGGATATTTCCGTGAGCCGCACGGTAAGGGTTAAAAAATCCTGAATTATGCTCAAATAAGTGGGGTCAAAATTTGGCAGCTGCAGACAAAAAGTAAAGTGTCTTTGATCATGTTGAGACACATGAGGTTAAAGGCTTTTGGTCAAAATAGCTTCATTACACTGGACCAACGAGTTTTAGTTTACAAATGCCAAAATCATTGTAAACTTTGCACTTTCCCAAAAAAACCTTGTTTTTCTTTGGAAAGTGCACAGTTGATAATGATTTTGGTATTTGTAAACTAAACCCAGTTGCCCAGAGACAGATTTTATTACGTGAGAAAGTAACAATGACTTCACTAAAACAATGGTATAGAAAGAGTACAGTGGCATAGTTTGGGAGGTCGTAATTTTATGATGGCTATGTGAAATGGTGTCATGGCTTTTACATAAAGTACACTACTTTCATGTACTTTGTTGTAATAAGATTTTAAAAATGAACACGTAATAATTTTAGTATTGACTCAAATCTATTTTTCTCCAGGAATGAAGGGTCTCATAAGTACCTCAAGGTAGGATCAAGTTGTTCTAATTCTCTTTATTTATAAGTTTTGATTTAATTCAAGTTGTCTTAATTCTTTTTTTTAAGATTCTGTTTAACCCTTTAAGTGCCAATTTGACTTTATTAAGGCTTAAAACTATGACTACTTTGTGATGTTGTGCTCCTTTAAGAGCTCTTTTAAACAAATTACCACAGGACAGGTTTTCAACAGTACAAGGTGGTCACGGTTTAAATTCCTGCTGACCCTGATTCAGCACTTCAAGGGTTAACCCTTACTGTGCGGCATAGTTTTGGGAGAAGTTCCTCGAGTGGCTTGTCCAGCAATGTTTAAAGCCTTCGCCTATCCCAATTAGTACCTCACTCAACATCGCCGCCTGTTTTTACATGCGGCTCTTGGAAATATCCGGGCCAGGCTAACAGATATTTCCGGGAGCCATACGGTAAGGGTTAAGCTTGACACTTGCAATTTTTAGGCAGCAAAATAGGAATCGAAGCCATCTTAGTAAACTTGTCGAGGTTACGAATTGGAATGTAATGTGAGATATCTTTTTAACCCTTTGAGTGCCAAATCAATTTAAGTAGAATTTATAATTGTGGCTTCCTTATGCTGTTAAAAACATATCCTGTGATAAATTCATTAAAGAGCTCGTTCAAATTGGAAATGAGACAATAAAACCGACAGATTGAGTTTGGCATTCAAAGGGTTAAACGAGGGCTGTGTTACTGCAGGAAACAGAGGTATCGAGCCAAAACATACGAAGAAGAGCTAGAGGAAACAATGGCTGCTATAGAATCTCAGCGAGCGGCTCGCGAGGCCAAGGAGAGAGGAGGGGTGCAACGAAAAGATGTACCTTTGCCAAGAATATCACCACTCAAGAGGAAGCGAGGTTGTAAATATTAAATATCTTTTTCAGAAACATACTCACTTAATGCTAAATGCTTAAATGTTGTTTAACGTTGAGTTTGAGTTAGTAGGACATGTGTACATCGTATAGGTGTGTTGATGTGTTTACCTGGTTACAGGTGTGTTGATGATGTGTGTACCTGGTACAGGTGTGTTGATGATGTGTGTACCTGATACAGGTGTGTTAATTGTGTGTACACCTGATACAGGTGTGTTAATTGTGTGTACACCTGATACAGGTGTTGATGATGTGTATACTTGATACAGGTGTGTTGATGATGTGTGTACCTGGTACAGGTGTGTTGATGATGTGTGTACCTGATACAGGTGTGCTGATTGTGTGCACACCTGATACAGGTGTGTTGATTGTGTGTACACCTGATACAGGTGTGTTGATGATGTGTGTACCTGGTTCAGATGTGTTGATGATGTGTGTACCTGGTACAGGTGTGTTGATTGTGTGTACACCTGATACAGGTGTGTTGGTGATGTGTGTACCAGATACAGGTGTGTTGGTGATGTGTGTACCAGATACAGGTGTGTTGATGATGTGTGTACCAGATACAGGTGTGTTGATAATGTGTGTACCAGATACAGGTGTGTTGATGATGTATGTACCAGATACAGGTGTGTTGATGATGTGTGTACCTGATACAGGAGTGTTGATAATGTGCGTACCAGATACAGCTGTGTTGGTGGTGTGTTTATCTTGTACAGGTGTGTTGATGATTTGTATACCTGATACAGGTGTGTTGATAATGTGTTTTTTTCAACAGGTGCGTCAGATAGTGACGAGGGGGAGGAGTTAGATATGGAGGCGGAGCTACAACAGCTCCTGGGACCACCGGCCAGGAAGCAGCGGTCGATGAGGATGTACGCAGACGATGTCGAGGAGACGAGGAACACAAAACAGTGAGTAATCCATGGGCATGAGAACTTTCTGCGTATCCCTGCATATTTTATAATGTCAGTTATTGATTTTGTAAGTAGTCTCCAATAAATGAGTAATATTTTTATACCTAAACTAATTTTCTGTAGATTTCATTATCAGTCATTATCATCACATTCAGTGTATTTGATTTTACCTTTTAATTACTGATATTATTTTTTAGGACTTTGTGTTGTTGAAAACCTGTCCTGTGATAATTTGTTTGAAAGAGCTCATACAGAAGCTCTTTCAAACAAATTACCATAGGATAGGTTTTCAACATGTTATTTAGGTTGAAATGTTCACTCTGAAATGGACAAATGTAATTTGCACTTTAAGTGTTAATATTTTAGTCTTTGTGGAGTCACAATTTTGGGGCTTAATGGTAAATGTGGTAGCTTATTTAAGCTAATAATTTAGGTGGGACCCTGTAGGTCATGTGGACTTCAGCTTTAAACTTTTAACATAACGCTGAAGGTTTCTCAAAATTTAAACTTGATTTTTTAATACTTTTTTTTGTGTTTGGTGTATTGTCAGCTTTGCAAGAGCATTATCCTGGGTAACTGTGATTCAAAAGCCATAAGAAATCTTATTGACTACATTGTGTTGTCGCATTTCAAAAAAGCTTGCAGAATTATCACACAGAAAAACATCATTGGTTTTAGATTGGCTGTGTACAGTGTAGAATTAACACAATTGCTATAAAGGCCCTGCTAAATTTACTCAATAAAGATAAAAACATCAAATCTGTCATTTTTCACTTCATAATTTTTTTTTTTATAGTTGCAAAAATGTAAATCATGAAATTAATACAACATGAAATTAGTGCTAGGGGCCGATAACAGACAAAAATGCAACATTATTTAAAGGCAACCATCTAACAGCGAAGTTAATGGCGTTATAAAGCCAGACAAAAATTAGACATGATATTTTTGCGAGCACAAATCGGACGCATTTTTTTAATTCATTTCATGCTCGCATTGATTTTATGATTTACAGTATTGGAAAAAACCAAGAAGTTACTGTAATTATGTCAGAGTTTTCTTGGTCTGGTAGCTTGTAAGACATATTTCTGTTACATTCTGTATGTATTTCTCATATTGCAGACGTCTAGGTGGAGCTTCAAGTGGAGTGATGACAGTGATAGCAGAGAATAGCACCAGAGCTCCTGTTGGGAAAGTGAAGGACGCGAGAGAACTGATTCGGCGAGGAATGGTGAGATCTCAGCTGATGATGGACCGAGAGCAGACCAGCTCTCCGGACGCGGTCTCTTTGTCTAGGACAGGAAACCTGAGGATGCGAATCCGTGCAAGTCCGTCCGTCAGCGGAAGTGAAGACGAGGAGAATTCATTGAAGGAAGACACAGACTCGGACCAGGACGAAGACCGGCGACCCAGCATCATGTCCCGTCTCGGTCCCGCGGGGGGTCGGGTTAGCGGGGGGAGTGAGGACAGTGACAGCAGTGAGAGAGACTTCAGTGGTCGGCTAGGACTCCACAGTGCTTCGAGTCGCAAGGGCAGTGATCTCAGGTCAAGACTTGGTGGTCAGAAGAGACCGAGTGACAACAGCAAATACCCGTCTATGAGGATTGAGGTGTTTGAATGATGATTGGCTACGCATTAAGGAATGAAAGAGTTGCTGCATCTCGTAACCCTTTGAGTACTGAGCGTAAGACTTTGATAACCTTATACTGTTGAATACCTATGAATGAATTTTATGCCGTTTAGACAGTGACAAACACAACATATAATTCGAGATTTTGATGTTCAGTGTTGGCGGTTTGGTGTCTAACTTTGAGATTTTGGGATGTTGAGATGTTGTGTTGAAAATCTATCCTATGGTATTTTGTTTAAAAGAGCTCCTTTAAAAGCTCTTTTGAACATGTTACCACAGGACAGTTTTTTTCCTGTAAAAAAATTCTTAAACAAATTACAACAGGATAATTTTCCCTTTAGGAGCTTTTGTAAACAAATTAACACAGGATAAATTGTAACATGTTAAAGTTGGTAAATTGATTAGGAAATGGGTAAATGTTATGCTTAGAACTCCAAGGGTTAATAATTACAATGGTGGTGTTCTCACATGGATGAATGATGCTGATTGTTCACAATGTTTTTTGAGGTTTTATTCCTCACCCTGACTCCTGCAATTTTCTTCATCAAATGTTCACGCTCAAGACAAATATGTCCTCACAAGTCAAAGTTGACAGCATATCTTGGGAGTTATCTGCCCTTGTGTCTCATGACATCTTCACTCTTAAAACAACAATCAAAAATAAATCTGAATGACCTAGGCCCTATTCCTTAAAGTGATCTTAGGCTCAGTTGATCGTAAGTGCTAACATATAACATTGGCTTATGACTGTTCGGCACCGATTCCAAATCGATCTCTGCGCTTTGACAGTTGTAAGCCTATGATTAGAAACAATTTCATAGGACATTGTTTCAAAATTCGCTTAAGACCATCTTAATACTAAGATCGCTTTGAGGAACGGGGGCCTGAACTTTTGGGGTTGATCGGGTTGATCCAATGTGTTATAGTTTATGAAAGCCAAAAAGTTTATTAGTTTAATTAATGCAGATCATGCGATTTATGAATGGTGGAAGAAAAGTTGATAAGATAAATTTTCGTTTAACACTCGTAGTGCTATCAGCAATACTTGTTCATTTCAGCTTCATGAATCTTGAATTTCATAGGGCACACCTAAATTTGAGTTTGGGTGCCTTGTGGCACACATTGAAAAAAATCCATTTCTGTCCTTGAATTTGTGTACTAAAAATGCTTAACCATCTAGTCTAAGATCTTCACTGAAGATAACGTTGACAAGGAAGTTAGTTGCAGCATCATCCAATCAAATGTTTTGCACCCAAATTTTTTCTCAAATTAAATTAAGAAAGTGATTTCATTATACTAATAGCTAGGTTACAGAATTATAAGCTAAAATGATAAATACCCACCAGATAGTTTCTAAATTTAAAGACCAGTTTGCAATTGGAAATTCACATCTACTTTAGTGCAGTGTAATTCAAATCAAAGCAATCATTGTGAATATGTTCAGGGTAGGTTTTGGAATTAAATGTGATTGCCAGCCTTTATTAAAGTGTTTTAAATCAAACTATTAAGAGAACAGATACGTTGATACCGATTATCATAAGTACCGTACTTGTTGTTTCTTTACAAAATAAAAAAGTTAACAGGTACTAAAATCTGCTCACTGACAAGACAAAATAGTAAATAGTTTAATGTTTGTATATATTCATGGCCTTTGATAGAAATAGAGATATAATTTGCCTGGATAAACGAGGATGAACACTGAAATGGACAAATGTTGTATCTCGTACTCCAAGGGTTAAGTTGATTCATGAGAAACCACCAAGGCCAGTGAGACCTCAACTGATCTATGCAGAAAGTCATTCTCATCCACCTCGGAATTAGTGTCACGCTCAAACCATCAACATTAACTTGTTCATAAATACAGAAGATTGTACCTGCGTACAAGACTTATTGTAAAATTGTTCAATTCAAGGCTTTTGATGTTTTGGGGCATATGCTTGCTCTTTCATCAGGTAATGGAGAAACAAGCATTTGCTCTAAAGCTTCATCCAAGGCTTGCCCAAACAGCGTAAAACAATAACTCACTCACTCATTCAAGGCTTTTTATGGATGTCAATTTCTTTGTTTATGGAGTTTCTGTGCATATTCTTGCTCCTTTAGGTAATAGAAAAACATTTGACATGAAAGTTCAAAGCTTTTTTGGGGTGTCAACTTCTTTCTTTGTATGGTCACAGAGTGTCAATGATTATGTTTGCTCCTTTAGGTAATAAAGAAAAAGCATACGACTTTAGAGTACAATTCAAATTGGATGACAACTTTGTGGCATATGTCCTGAAAATTCATGACCATACAATCAAAATAATTGGCTTTATTTACGTCTTAACTTTTCTAAATGTTTTTCTGAAATTTGTGAAGTTTAACAGATTTTGATGACATGATAAGAAACCACAATGTTAACGAAGTCTACCTGCCTTCCAAAGTATCAGGAATTTCCTATTTGCTTCCTTAACCCTCATCATGGGGCTCACGGAAATATCCGGGTCAGG